>CAIGRR010386841.1:0-11936 GCA_903798365.1 Fraxinus sp. 1973-6204
CTTAGCTAGATTTTGGGGATAACAATCGGCTAAGTGCCGCACGAGGACAAGCTAAAGTTCTTGTCGCGTGACAATCTGCTTTTATGAAACTGAAGTGGGGTAATATGGTATAATATTTACCTCTTACTTTGAATTTCTGGGACATTTTGTTTATTTGAACTGCAATCTGTCTGTATAGGGATTAATTCTATGTATTATTTTACGGCTGAAAAGTTCTGAATTAATAAGATCAGAATTTATTAACTATTCTGCCCAAGCTTCATGCTGATCGGCTGATGGTTGAGACTATAATGTATTGATAGTTGGGATGGTTAAGATTAATATTTGAGATATTTATCCAGTTTCCTATAAAATAGAATTCAAGAAATTAAATCATCGATTTCGTTTGGGTAAATGAGATTCTATTTGGTGATCGAGTTAATATCCCAATTGTTGTATAACTGGGGATTAATTCATGGGAAATACTATCTCTACACCATGGGTTCCCGATCTACAGCCCCCTCACAAGAGGGGTGTCCACGACCAAAAAATGAAATAAATCGTGGCCCCTGTACACCGAGGTGTCAAGTAGCATGACCTAGTTGGTGTTTGTATTCTATTTGGTGATCGAGTTAACATCAGCAATTTTTATTTACCCTGTAAACCACTCGCCAAACATACCCTGTACATTTAGTTTTTATTCAACTACCAGCTGCAAAAGCAATTGCATCACCATAAAGAAAAGGCCAAAAAGGTCAGGGCCAAAAAGTCCAAGTGCGAACTTTGGCTCGGAGCTGGTTTGATCCGATTCATTTACATTCCTAGTTCAAGAGGTCTTATAAGTCATTGGTAAATGATTTTTTAACACCCAACCAATTGGAAAAATAAAAAAAAACATGTTTCAAGTCATCCGTTTAGTGGATGAACAGGCCAATTGATTGGTTTTTTTTATCTGTTTTAAATTAAGAGGGTTTTTAGTTTTAATTGAACCAAGTTTTGGACCAATTCTCCAGTTTTCCGGTTGAACCATCCGGTTCGATCCGATTTTTATAACATGGATCAAAAGATAGTTCTTCCTCAATATTGCTTTTGTTATAGCTTTTTGCGCTTTTTCCTTTAAGCACGAGAAGTCGCACAGGAAGAGTCACAAGTTCCAAGCCACCTTGTCTAGCCCTAAGTAAGAATCCTTTTTATTGTGTACAAATATTTTATTAATCGTCATTCAAACATTTGTATATAAGTATTTGATTAATCTCAAATAGAAATAATTTCTTCATACATAACAAATTTATAATATAAATTATTTGATATTTAAACATCAAGTAAAATGTTGGACTATAGTTTTTTTTCAAAAATATTTTAAGATAAACGTTGATTTATTATTAGAAGATATGGATTATAATAATTAAATACATAAAACACGTGCATATGTTTGAGCTCTTTTTTTTTTTTTTTTAAACACATTTTCAACCACATAATATTCATAAAATAGTTTTACATGTAAATTGAAATTTTTTTCTATTTTTAAAGTACACATACTCTAAGAAAATCACTATTTCAAAACATATTTTCGCCCCCACCCCCACCAAAATAGGGGCCATGATAAGATTGTACTTGTCCTCGAGGAAAAAGAGGGCACTATCATAATGTTTTAAGAGCATATCCAAGAGATTTTTATTTATTTTTTATTTAGAAAGAGTATCTTATGTATTATAAAGAGCATCTTTAAATTTAGAGAATCAAAATTTTTATACAATCCAACACTCTCTCTATTTTGACTCATATTTTGCTTTTATCAAGAAATATTTATTGATTTCTTTTAATATTTTATTTAACATAATTTTTTTTATATATCAAATGAGTAATCAATTTAAGCCCCCTTTCACACCCGTTAATTTCTCATTCTCATTCTTCATTTCAACCACACATTCTCCGAATAAAATAATATTACACACAAATCAAAAACTTTCATCAATTTTTCACCACACATTCTCACATCAATCACTATTCCAAAATTTCTATTCCCCTAAAAATTAGATTCAAACAAGGGTTTAAGAAGTAGTGTATTGCAATATACGAGCTATTAAATTTAATTATTGTATATTAAAAATAAAGAGTGAGTTTGACTCTCTAAACTTGGAGAGCAAAACTCACTCTCTATTTAAAAAAAATTAAAATAAAGAGTCTTTTGAAACTCATTTTAAGGATCGACCCTCTAAAAATAAATTGTATTTTTATATTTAGAGAGTCTGTTGGAGATACTTCTATTTTAAAAATAATTTGTTTTATTTAACACTGTCCTTGTTTGACACCTATTTTAATCTCATTTTCATTTTCATTTTTTTTTCTCTTTCTTCATTTCAACCACATATTCTCCAAATAAAATAATATTATACACAAATCTAAAACTTTTCATCACTTTTCCACCACACATTCTCCCATCAATCACTATTCCAAAAAATTTCAACACCCCAAAATGGGGGCCAAACAGGGGCTTAAATTATTTTTACCATTTATTTAACTACCCTATCACTATTCCAAAATTTTTATTCCCCTAAAAACTAGATTCAAACAAGGGTTTAAGAAGTAGTGTATTGCAATATACGAGCTATTAAATTTAATTATTGTATATTAAAAATAAAGAGTGAGTTTGACTCTCTAAACTTGGAGAGCAAAACTCACTCTCTATTTTAAAAAAATTAAAATAAAGAGTCTTTTGAAACTCATTTTAAGGATCGACCCTCTAAAAATAAATAGTATTTTTATATTTAGAGAGTCTGTTGGAGATACTTTTATTTTAAAAATAATTTGTTTTATTTAACGCTGTCCTTGTTTGACACATATTTTAATCTCATTTTCATTTTCATTTTCATTTTTTTTTTCTTCATTTCAACCACATATTCTTCAACTAAAATAATATTACACACAAATCTAAAACTTTTCATCACTTTTCCACTACACATTCTCCCATCAATCATTATTCTAAAAATTCTATTCTCATTTTAATGAGATTCACACACACACACACACACACACACACACAATGTATTATATTGCTAGATTGATGTCAAAGATTAATTATGACTATTAATTAAATAATTTTCATCAATTTGAAAAATCAATTGTCATGAAGAAATGAAGACTGTGTTGTACGTGGTTGAAAAATTGTGAAATATAGCTTTAAAAATTGTCATCTTTTATTTAAATTTAATAAACATTTTGATTTGAATAGAAGCTAAATTCTAGGTAACTAATTCAAAAGTAAATTAACCTCTCGTTTGATGGGGACTAAAAATTAGATTTTTAATAAATTTTGAAAAAGTTAATGAAATATATGTTTGAAAAGTAGTAAATCCCATAAAATATGTGATTAAAATTAATTATTAAATTTGACTTCAATTAAAATCAAGATTTTAATCCTTGCCAAATCGAGGTTCTATTGTAAGTTGAGAAAAATTTTACCCATTTTAATTTATTTACATAATCTATTTTCAATTCTTGACTAATAAGTAATAAACAAGAACAAAAATAAAAATTGAAAGTGAATTGAACTCACATTCTCCTCCTAGTGAGTTAAATATTTGAGTGGCCACTGAACTTTAGACTATGTCTGTGACTTACTCATCAAACTTCATGAAGCATCTCGTAAGTCACTCAACTTTTGTATGTCCCACTCCATTGCTCATTGGACGGTTTTTGTTTCTCCTTCTGGTTGTAAAGTATTGTTACTATTATGTGTAGTGTGTTTTTTTGACGTAACAGATGAGGGTGATGAAGTTGGAGCCTAGAGAATTGCTAACAAGTAAATTCTAAAGTGTAGCAATTTTAAGAACATTTGAGTGTTTTTGAGGAGTTGAATGTTTGAGTGGCCTCTGAACTTTAGACTATATTAGACTTACTCATCTAATTTAATCGGATGATTTTCGTTTTTCCTTCCACCTATGTGAATGACGGAAATTTAACATGGCACTTAAATCCATCCAAAAATTAACTGAACCACCAACTCATCAATTCCAAATAACACCCAAACACGCCTTTTCCACAACTCATCATATGGTCAGTGACATCTAGAAAGCCCTTCTATTTCTGTAATCTCTCTTCTACTTCTTCCTGTACCCACCCATTTAAATCTAAATATAGCAGAAATATATATCTTTTATTTTAATATTCAGGAAATAGGAAGGTTGTAAATTATAATTGATCAATTTGGGGTCGTGAGTAGGACTGGGACTGAAAACCACAACCCGAAAGGTCGACTCGGACCAACCCAAACGGATCAGATCGGGTCGGCGTAAAAAAATTTAAAATAATTGTGAGTTGGGTTGGGTTGGGTCGGGTTCGGTTTAGCCCAACCACACTAAAACCCTATTTTATTCAATTCCCACGGTGAAACCATTGAAATGTACTATTTTGTTGGATGATGTACGAAATGTTTCTTGCGGTAGTTGCTGTGCGAAATGTGTGAGGCTGAAGTAGCAATTCTTGCGGTGAGAGCTTAAGGAGGGTGAGGGCTGAATATTCATCATCTGTTGGTTTGCGATGAAAATGAGACCGCTTCCTTTTCTTGTTCAAGTCAAGTCGGGAACTCTCTATGCCGAAGTATTGAAGACCTGATGTGGATGAATTTAGTTCTTGAGGAACCATATTCACCGTGTGTAATGTGTGAAAAAACTTATAAAGGTGCAGTTGCTTCTTCTCCCGTCTTCCTTGCCTCCCTCTCTTATCCATATTCTATTACCGGAGGATTAGATTTTCCCATACAATGTGATTTTTCATCAACTTATTTTCAATTTTACCAAAATTATATGCATAGATCTTGCGTTTGGTTTGGCTACTGCAAGATATTATTGAGAGGAAAAAAAAAGTTACACCTGACCCGACCAGATTCTGGTTGGGTCGGTTTAGGGTAAGAGCCAGGTCGGATCGATTTGTGAAAGAGCTCAAAATTGAGTATATCGGGTCGGGTCGGGTCTGGTCGGGTGTGGTCGATTTTGGGTCAAACTAGACCTGATCTGACCCATTGCCCACCCCCAGTTGTGAGAGAGGAATTGTCTTCAATTTGGAGTTTTTCTAAAGTCGTGTTTTCATTGTGAGTTTGGGAAATGCATGTTTGGGTGTTATCTAGAATTGACGAGTTGGCTGTTCATTTAGCTTGTGTTTGAGCCCCATTCTTTTTCATTTTTTTCTATTCATTTTTCTACAGTACTCATTTTCAACCACACATTTTTCAAATAAAATAATAATACACACAAATCTTAAATTTTTCATCACTTTTTCACCACACATTATCCCATCAATCACTATTCAAAAACTATTTCTTCCTAAAAAAATGGGGCTCAAACACAAGCTAATTTTTGAGTATGCTATTTAACTTATAGCTTCAATTCATGTGACGTTAATATGACATTAAATAATAAGTATAATTAAAAAAATATTAAATTTTACATTTTATTTAATATATTTTTTAGAGTCCGTTTGGTAGATATTAAAATCGGATTAAAATTGAAAAACTAGTCGTTATTGTTGACTTTTATTAGACGAGTGAGACCCAATAACGGCTATATTTTTAAATTTAATTGGATTTTAATCGGTACCAAACGGGCTCCTAACATCATTGACTGAGATTATAATTCGATCGGGCTGAAATAACATTATTTTTAAATTTTGAATGGAGTTAAATGCCATGTTAGATTTAATTGAGGCGTGTTTGATGGTTATTATTGAGGAAATAATGTATTTTAAATATGTAGTTAATAAATATGAAAAAATTATTAATGTGATGGAAAATATCATTTTATTGAAAAATGTATAATTGAAAAAGAGGTTTAAAGGAAATGTATCAAGACTAACTATTCAAGTCCCCTAACGATATCCAAAGTCCGCTCCCCTCCTCTCATTTCAAAACTACCTAACAGATCTCTTCACAAAACCTCCACATACTCACCAAAAAACTACACAGGAATCACATTCTCCTCCAATTTTCCGATCAAGAAACATCAAAATAATGGCGTTAGCAGTGTCGGCGCGTGAGGAGAACGTTTACATGGCCAAACTAGCCGAGCAAGCCGAGCGCTATGAGGAAATGGTTGAATTCATGGAGAAAGTGTCGGCCTCGTTAACAGAGTCCGAGGAACTGACAGTTGAGGAGAGGAATCTGCTTTCGGTGGCGTACAAGAACGTGATTGGGGCGCGGAGGGCGTCCTGGCGCATCATCTCGTCCATTGAGCAGAAGGAGGAGTCGAGAGGAAATGAAGACCATGTTAGCACTATTAAGGAGTACAGATCTAAGATTGAATCGGAACTTTTGAACATCTGTGGTGGAATTCTTAAGTTGCTTGATTCCAGTCTGATTCCTTCGTCTTCTGTTGGGGATTCCAAGGTTTTTTATTTGAAAATGAAAGGGGATTATCATAGGTACTTGGCCGAGTTTTTGACTGGTGCTGAAAGAAAAGATGCTGCGGAGAATACCCTTTCTGCCTATAAGTCTGCTCAGGTTTGTTCTCTATTTGTTTGGGTTTACACGTCTTTTTCCATATTGTGTTGCTTATTTATTTATTTATTAAATACGTGCAAAAGTGCAATCTTTTATGAATTCACTTGGTTTCATAGTCATTTGAAATATGGTATTTTCTGTTAAATCTTCATTTTATGTGGATTTTCTCTGAAGTTAGTTTATGTTCATGAAGAAGGGCTGAAATCGGTGAATTAGTGTTATAGACTTGTGAGTTCCTTGTTTGATTATTGCATGTGAGGTGATTGATATAATGCCTCAGAAAGATGATGATTTTAAGCTAACATTGATCAATTCCATCAATTGTGCCCTTGATCTGGGATTGGCTATGAGATTGATGACTCATTTTTTAGCTATCTTGGGATAAATGATGCACTTGTATTGCCATTTCAATCTGTGGTGAGATTGCTGACCTTAGTCCTTTGGGTAAGTTGTTTGGAGTTTCTTGTTCTTGATTTTTTCAGATTTCATCAAGTCTCGTGTTTATACATTACTCCTTTTATTCCCAAAAAGAACATTGTCTTTGACTTTTTTGTTTCCTTCCAAAAAGTCGCCATCTTATATGACTCGATATGATATCCAAGGCATTTCGAATATAACATTTTCATTAGTTTTTCATTTTGTGATGATTTTCTCTAATATTAGTTTATTATGCTTTTATTTTTCCATAAAATATCAGGAGATCGGTCATTAAGTGTAATAGGCTTGGAGTTTCATGTTTGATTATTGCATGTAAGATGAATGATATAATACCGCATATAGATACCAATTTTAAGCTAACATTGATCAATTCCATTAATAGTGACTTGATCTGGCACTGCTCTTGAGGTTGTTAACTCCTTTAATTAGCTATCTGGGGATAAAAAGATAACTTGTATGGCCATTTCAATCTTTGGAGAGATGGTTGATTGCTGGTGAATTGTTTGTACAGATCGATGAAAGTCTTCATTATCGAAAGAGAAGTACAAATTTTTTCGACAACTCAGCCATTTTCTTGTGGAATTTATTGAAATTACCATTCAATGACCAAATTTTGTGTTTTTTTGCCAACTATTGTTGCATGTAAATGTCAAACTAGTGTCACATGTTAGATCTGAGATTATGTCTTAAAATTCTTGTGAACATGAGCAAACAAGTCGTAAAATATTTTATTGAGTGATCACGTTGATAATTTATCATCTTACTGCTGTTCTGGATAAAGATTGTGCGTCTCTGTTATGTTTTGCAGGACATTGCTAATACAGAACTTGCCCCAACACACCCAATCCGACTTGGACTGGCTCTTAACTTCTCCGTGTTCTACTATGAGATTTTGAACTCTCCTGACCGTGCTTGTAGTCTTGCTAAACAGGTAAGCTGGATAATTTGCATCTGTTCTGAATTTGCGGGAAGGTTATCCTATGGAAGTTGAGATTTGTGTATGTTCCACTGTGTTTTAGTTTTCGTGGAAAACAGGTTTGCATTTATTTGTGCTATGGTTTTAGCATGTCCAGTCTTTGTGATAATTATTTTCTTGTTTGGGTTGGCAAGGCCTTTGACGAAGCAATTGCTGAGTTGGATACCCTTGGCGAGGAGTCATACAAAGACAGCACTTTGATTATGCAACTTCTTCGTGATAACCTCACTCTATGGACATCTGACATGCAGGTATTCATCAAATCTGCTTCCGTACAATACGTCTGGTATTGCATGTTAAAGTTTCTATCCGCCTAGTTAAATACATTGGTTTTCATTAAAAAAATTTGCGGAATTTTATGTTGGTCATTGAATTTTATTTCCTTTAAAATTGGCTATTGAACTTAAAACTTCATTAAAATTTGGTCAGTTTTTCAAACTAATGAAACATGACGGAGCAATTTAGTTTTTTTTGCAAACTAGACTACCCAGTAGAATTTCACGCCAGCATTTTTGTTAGTCAAGTTAATAGACATGGACCATGTGTTTAAATTGTAGTAAAAGTTTGCAAGTTTTTCGACCAACTTGAAACAAGTGAAGTTATTTGACTGACAGTTCACTAGAAGTTCAATGACCACCGGTGTTTTAAACCATTATTTCTATCATTGAGTTGAAGACCATATATTTTTCACACTTCCATTTTTACTTGGTATGAGTCTAGAAATTGAGAAGTACTAGTGCTAAATGATAATTAATACGTGGATTTGAATTTAGGATGATGGAACTGATGAGATCAAAGAAGCTCCTAAACCTGATGTTGAACAACAACAGGGTGAGTGAGATCCAGGGGAATCGCTGGCTGCAAGCTGAAATTTTAAGTTTTTCTCTATTGGCTATCTTTTCATATTTGGAGAAGTTGATTAGAATCGCTGGCTGCAAGCTGAAATTTTAAGTTTTTCTCTATTGGCTATCTTTTCATATTAGGAGAAGTTGATTATTTTCTTTCCTTTCTGTTCTGGCTTTTCTTCTAGGAGTTATTGTCATCTTCACATGATTGCACTTGAATATTATTGCCAATCCGTGGCTCATTCATTATTAGTTTGAGTATTTTCAGGTTTCAATCTAAACATACGAGTTAACTCGGTTTCTATATTTATCCGAGTTAACTTTGTCCAGGCTACAGTTTATAAAATAATAATGTTGGGACCAACAAAAATTATTATTTTAGAGGGGTTATTAATTTATCGATAAATGAATATTTATTAATTTATAGAGTATTAATTGTTGTTTTTAGCAGTGGTGACGATTCAAACAAAGTACCTCTTTTGAATTATTGGTAAGTTTGCTAATCCTAAATGTTTTAAAAATGTGAATGTGAATAATCTTAATTGTTATTATCGAGCAAATAGGAAAGCAAGGATGACTAGTTTACTTTTTCAAGAGTTTGTTTATCTTAATTGTTATTATCGAGCAAATAGGAAAGCAAGGATGACTAGTTTACTTTTTGAAGAGTTTGTTTGTTTGTTTGACAAGATGATGAATGCTATCAATTTTATTAATGCGGCTTGGAACGGTGATGTGAAGATAGCAAATATTACAAATTGTTTTCAACACTGCAAAATTTGGTCAAATGAAGAATGTTGAACCAAAAGTCAGTGAAGATGAAGGAATCAATAGATTCTGTGTAGTTATTTTTGATATATGCTATAGAATTGTGATAGATATCGAGCACTTTTTAAACTATTCTAGTGAAAATGGAGCGATAATGGAATTTCCCATTGATGAAGATATTATTCAAGGGTTACTTAATACATTTATTACTCCAGTTAGATTTAGGCATGTTATACTTATTAGTTATTGGCAAGTACTCTCTTTCGGATTCTCCAGTTAAGACCCCTAAATGATCGCTCTATGATAAAAGAGGTAGGTGTGCAGACAGTCAGGAGGTATGTCTAGAAGCAATCACCCTTGAAAGAGTGCATAATAGCTTACTGATCGAGCGTTCTTGCGTCGAAGATGATCGGGGCTAAGCGATCTGCCAAAATTGTGGGAATGGGTTATTTATATCAAGCATTCTTCTTACGGTTAGATTCCATCTCTCGATCCCTGCAGAAAGGAAAAAGAATTTCACGATCTTTCTTTCGGGAATGGAGGATTAGGGAAATCCTCTATATTGCAGCTTTCTCCAGACTTCCGGGAAAAACATGAAAAAAAAAGGCTCTTCAGTCCCTTTTCATCAATGGACTCTTTACGTATACGAAGGAGCGCAATTCGTTTGAGAAATTCTTAGCTCTCTATCTATCTCTGAGATGTTTGAATAAATTCCATGAACATACAAAAGAGAAATGTTATCCCCACTCGAACCAAGATAGAACCTTTACATGATGATCATGATTCAGATGATAATTGTGTTTTACTAATCGTTTCTTCGAAATAGGCATTTCAAATGGTCATAACCTTAAATAATTATTTTGTTAAAAAAATCCAAATTTATTATGAGTATTGTAAAAAGTTAGGGATGAAGTTTGAGTTTGGTTTGGGTGCAAAGTAAGTTAAAAGACTTTTGATGTATATTTTGGAAAAAAAAAAAAGTGAATTGAAAAATATATTGTGAAATTAAAAATTTATTAATTTGTATTAGTATAAACTTTTATGAATTTAAACTATAATTACTTTATATATTCGTTGGGCCTTAAGGATCTCAAAGAAAATTATTATCTTATGCATTTAGTAGTGTTATTAATTTAGTATACTAGTCAAGTCTGGATTGAAGAATTTCATTATTTAAGCGAGATTATTAATTTATCAACATTCATTTATTGATGCTTTACTGTACACTTCAAGAGCCTATTTTGAATATTCGTAATGCTAGTGGTGGCAACGAGCCGAGATGAGCCGGCTCGTGAACCCAAGCTCGTGGTTCAGTATCAGCTTGTAAAACAAGGCTCGAGCTGATCCCAAGCATGACTCGTTTTTGAAAAATGGGGCTTGGCCCAGGCTTTGGCTCAAACTTTTGTTGAGTCAAGTTGGCTCACGGGTTTTTTGATTTTTACTTTTACTCGAATATATGAAAAATTAATCGTTAATTTACAAACTACAAAATTAATTTAAAAACTATAATATTCCCAACACCCAGCGGGAAGGAAAACTGGCTGAAAAATCTAAAACTTTTTTTTTTTGGTAAAATTAAAGTTGACCCGTGTCTTGTAAGACTAGACCTACAGGAGCAAGAAACTTCTAATTGCACGACATGCACCAGCTGTTGGGCATAGCATTAGGTAACTGATATCTGGATATTTTTGCAAACAAAAGTCCCAACCCGAAGAGCCAAAACCTCTGCCACCGTGGGCTCAAACTTCCCACCCTTTCACGAACCAAATAATGCCATGGCCATCACCCTGCGTCTCTAACTACTGTCCCGAACCCTACAACCATATATCGGACTACAACATCTGTATTCAATTTAATTCATCATTAAGCAGACCTTTCCAAGTTGACGCTCATGCCTTTCAGTCCACTCCCCACAGGTGTGGGACATTTTCCCAATGTGCTACACAGATGCTGATTCCATGGTTGACCTCTAAAAGATTATCGACAAATTTTCCTCACCTAACTATGATTTTTCCCTCTTAAGCTCAATATTCTGCTTAGGGGTGGACAAGCTCCCGAACCGAATCGGACCGAACCGAGCAGTTCTTCACAAGTTAAATATCCGAACATGGTATCTAAATCGAGAATCGATGGGTTTGGGTCGGTTCTCGGTTCTAGACCAATAACCAACCGAAGAAACGAATAAAAACTAAATCTAATTAATTTTTTATATTGAATTAATTAAATTATTTTAATTTTTTCTAAACAAATTAACAAATTAATTAAACAAACAAGCCAAGTCCATGCTAGCTAGCCCAGCCTAACCCAATTTCTAAATTCAAATTTTAATTTTAATTTTTTGGTCCAATTATTAATTTTTTGTTAGCCCAACATTTGGGCCTTATCATTATCCTTTCCCTTTCTGTTCGCTGAAATTATGTCGCAAGCGCACGGGTCGCGT
>CAIGRR010386850.1:0-13635 GCA_903798365.1 Fraxinus sp. 1973-6204
AACGACAGAACACATGTTCACATTTAACCCATACGTAGATACTATTTGAGGTAAACCAGAGCATGGAAGTGGTGACATATAGCAATCAACAATTCTCCAAAAATAGTAGGTCAAACAATTCTAAGTATAGTTTTCAATACCCTCAAGCAACGTGGTTCATCATGAATCGCAAGAACTGCTTTACCCATGGGGAAAATGTCCTAATTTCCGTTCTCACACCCACTTTTTCCTCTGATTTCCTCCATTTTCCCCTAGTAATTAAAAAACCCCTAAAACAGATGCCAAATTCGATATACAGAGAGCCAAAGATTCGAGCCAAGGATTCACAAAATTACACAAAATCACCAAACTCATTACTTGACAACAAACCCAGACGCAAATTGAAAAATGCGTATCACATAACTTCAGGACGTTAGGGAAAAAATGTTTAAGCATTGACTTACACAATCAATCTTTTCCGGCGAGAAGATTGAGTGAGGAGTGAGTTCACGGTCGGTTTCTCCTTCTTTGGGCGGTGAAGTTCTGTTTTTGGCTTCTACCTAACTTGCTCTGTCTCTCGTTGTGGCCGGTGGTGGGTCGTTGACGGTGGGGTTGGCCAATGGAGGTTGTCTTCACCTTTCTCTTTCTCTAGCCGGAGGAGGTGAAGGGTTTTAGAGATTAAAATGATTTTCCCATTTTTTTTTTCCTTGTAATAGCTCGGTTTGGTAGTAATATTACTGGCGTTGACCGAGCTCTCTCTCTCTCTCTCGTTGTGGCCGGTGGTGGGTGATTCACAGCGAGGTTGTCCGGTGGAGTTGTTTTCGCCTTTCTCTCTCTTTCTCTGGCCGGAGGAGGTGAAAGGTTTTGGAGATGAAAATGATTTCCTCCCTTTTTTTTCCTTCTTTTGACGATTGGACAATTTGGACAATTTTCATGTGTAGTCAAATCTCAATCAATGCAAGACATGGAAGGTATTTAATTTATGCATAGGGGTAAAAATGTCCAATTTTGACATTCTTGCAACTTCTTAAAAAATGTGACATTTTGGTACATACATGATGGCAAAATGACATTTGGTGTAATTTCCTCTTAATTATTTGTTAGATATGGAAAAATATCATATATTTCTGTAAAAGAGCAGCATCAGCAAATCCAACATATTAAAAAGTATTGCTGTATTGATCATAAATTCATTATGAAAATAGGAGAGAGAAAGAAGTAATTAAATACTCTAAATAATTGATGAAAAAATCACGAAACAAAAGCATCAAAGAGTTCAAATGAATAATCACTTCAAAGCAAATTTGACAACCAATTCAAGAATAATCCTCAAGAAGGCAGGCAATTACCTTGTGCTGCACATCACGCGGCAATGTTTTGACTTCTCCAGGCGCATACTCCATCAGAACTCAGCTTCTCTTGCTTGGAGGAATAAGATTTTCATGTCAAGTAACAAAGTAGAGATCCCCATCAAGGCCACTCCAGATGCCTCATTTGTATGGGGTCTGTTTCCATTTTGAGGGAAGACAAGACAATCATAAAGATGCTTCAACCCAGGGATATCTACTGCCTCCAGAATCCTCACATCACCAGGATGAAGACGAGGTTTTTGACAATTGCTACAAGGCCCTTGATTACCTCTAGATTTTATAGGTTTCAGAGAACTTTGAACCATGCGTCACAAAACAGTCTTCTAACGAGGGATTTGAAACTTGGATGAAGCATTGGCCTTGTCCGAGTATATCAAGCTCATCTAAGCAGCCCATCAACAACCTTCCAGAAGGAACAAAGATCCTTGCTTTTTCTCTCAAGTCACCAAGCTGGGCAACTCTTATGCTAGTTAGCATCCTACTAAGATGAGGTTCACTTTGAGGTCTGAAACTAGCACTCAACATTATTGCTGCTGTATTTTCTAGCTCAGCACATGAAGCAGTAAAAACATCAAAAGCCGTACCGGTGTCTACGAGCATGCGATCAAGTCTTGAAACCATGGTTTTAAACTATATCATCTTAGTTAAAATTTGGAGATAGTTGATATAATGCAAACCACAGTTACCTCTATTGCTGAGGCCTTTTCATTATATAATAAAGAAGAATTGTACAAAGAAGGATCTAGAATGTTACAGTTGTAAATTAGTTCCTAAAATAGTGGATCATGTCTAGAATAATTCTACAACAGATTGGGTGGAAACACTAAGAAGAAAAAGGGTATTAACAGTTAGGAAAGAGGAGGTTACTGCAATGCTCCAGCTGGTGCTTCAGTTGGCTGATTTGTAATCTGATGTGGATCAATACTGTTAATTCTGTTAACACCCTCCCTCAAGCTGGAAGGTGCTTCAGTCACTCCAAGCTTGTCCTTTAAAAAGAGAAACCTTGAATGACTTAGTCCCT
This sequence comes from Fraxinus sp. 1973-6204, assembly GCA_903798365.1. Lineage (NCBI taxonomy): Eukaryota > Viridiplantae > Streptophyta > Magnoliopsida > Lamiales > Oleaceae > Fraxinus > Fraxinus sp. 1973-6204. The sequence goes on from CAIGRR010386850.1 coordinate 2,371, forward strand.
TAGTTAGCAAATCAGCAATTTGATCTGAAGTTGGCACATATTTTACTTCTAATTCCTTAGCTATCACTTTGTTTTTGATGAAGTGCACGTCTAATTCAATGTGTTTTGTCTTGGCATGGTACACAGGATTTGCTGCTAAGGCTCTAGCACTCATGTTATCACACCAAATAGTTGGAATTTCAACTAGAGTCAGTCCTAACTCCTGAAAGAGTGACTGAACCCAAGCTATTTTTGATGTTGTTGAAGCCAGTACCCTGTACTCTGATTCAGTGCTTGATCGTGCCACAACCTGCTGTTTCTTTGAGGACCAGTTTATCAGAGTATCACCCAAGTACACACAGTAGCCAGTGGTTGATTTTCTGTCACCAGGGCAAGACGCCCAGTCTGCATCTGAGTAGCCTTTCAGTGTGAGTCTATCACTTCTTTGAATCCAAAGTCCATGATTAATTGTCCCTTTCAGATACCTGAATACTCTCTTTAATGCTTACCAGTGTAAGGATGTTAGAGTTTGCAAAAACTGGCTCAATTTATTTATAGTAAAAGTGATATCTGGCCTAGTGTATTGAAGATACTACAAGCCACCTACTGCACTTCTGTACACTGTAGGATTCTTCAATGGCTCTCCATCAGTTTTAGACATTAACTTGCCAGCTGGGATAGGAGTAATGCAAGGTTTTATGTTTTGCAGTTCAAACCTTTCAAGTAGATCAGCAATATACTTAGTCCGTGTGAGATGAATTCTAGAGTTATGCCATAATACCTCCACTCCAAGAAAGTGATGCAGCCTTCCCATGTCTTTCAATGCAAATGTTTTGTTCAGATCGTCTATGAATTTTTGCATCAAGTCTCTGTCATTACCTATAACCACAATATCCTCTACATAGATGAGTGCAAATATTATTTGTCTTTCATTTTTGAAGTAAAATAATGAAGTGTCTGCCACTGATTGGTTAAATTTCCAGCTCAAAAATGTAGTTTTTAGCTTCTCATTCCAGGCTCTAGGTGCCTGTTTCAATCTATATAGTGTCTTGTTCAGTTTACACACATGATTTGGCCTTGATTTATCCACAAAACCTTCAGGTTGAGTCATGAAAACAGCCTCCTCCAGTTCTCCATTGAGAAATGCATTGTTGATGTCTACTTGTCTGATTATCCACTCATTTGTCACTGCCAAGGTGAGTATGATTCTGAGGGTTGATGGTTTGATAACAGAATGAAAGTCTCATAAAAATCAACACCAGGGGTTTGATGAAACCCCTTCGCTACAAGCCTGGCTTTGAACCTCTGTATTGACCCATCAGTGTTATGTTTAAGTTTGAAAACCCATTTATTCCCAACAATGTTGTACGTTGGTGAAGGTGATACAAGTTCCCAGGTTTTGGCTTTAGTCAAGCACTCATCTCTTCCTCCATTGCCTGTTTCCAATCATTACTCATCATTGCTTCAGTTACATTTTTAGGTTCTGAGACAGTTTTAGTCAGCTTTCCTATATAGACCTTTCGCTTGAATATTCCAGCTTTCCCCCTAGTGATCATAGGATGTCCAGCCACATTCTCTGTTCTTTGTTGATATATTTCTCTACCTTCATTATCATCTGATTGCAGTGCTATTTCATTTATTTGTGGCACTCCAAATTCTGTTTCACCAGTTTCTTCAAAATTATCAATATCATCACCATTCAGTACATCATCATGCTGATTGTCGTTTAAGTCTGAGGATGAGTCAGATTCAGTAGGAGTAGCTTCAGAGGGAGAAGTATCAGCAGGATCTGTAGTTGATGCAGTTCTATCTGATTCAGGAGGAAAATGAAAGTGAGACACTATGGTTTCTGATATGATTTCCGAATGATTTTTTGTTCTAGTTGATGACTCGAATGGGAATTCAAGCTCATTAAACACTACATGCCTTGAGATATACAGCCTTCCAGTTGCACTTAGACACTTGTAGCCTTTATGAGACTCACTATAGCCAATGAAAGTGCACTTGGTGGAGGGGAAACTAAATTTGTGGTTATGATAGGGTCTTAGACAAGGATAGCAGGCACAACCAAAAACTTTTAGGATCTGATAGTCAGGTCTTTTGTTATTTAGGGTTTGGTAAGGTGATTGGTTTTGAAGACTAGGTGTTGGGAGCCTATTTATAAGGTAGACAGCAGTTTGAAAAGCTTCCCACCAGTATTTTAGTGGAAGTTTGGCTTGAGCTAAGAGTGTTAGACCCATTTCAGTTACGTGTCTATGCTTTCTTTCTATTCTCCCATTCTGAGCTGAAGTATATGGGCAAGGATGCCTAAATTCTATCCCTTCTTGAGTTAAAAACTTAGAGAAAACTCTATACTCACCACCCCAATCAGCTTGTAATGTTTTTATTTTGCAATCAAGCTTATTTTCAACAAGTTTCTTGAATTGAATGAACACATTTAGGGCTTCAGATTTTTGTTTTAATGGATAGATCCAGGTAAATCTGCTGAAATCATCGAGGAAAGATATGTAGTATTTAAAGTTTAAACCCTGATTAGATAAGACAGGAGCTTGTCTCCATATATCTGTAAAGACTAATTCTAATGGAACTTTGGCGTGTGACGAAGACAGGGAAAAAGGTAACAGATGTGACTGTCCAAGTTGACAATCATTGCAAAAGGATCTAATTTCATTTCCACTAATTTTAACATTACATGATTTAAGTACTTGGTTCATCACTTTACTAGAAGGATGACTAAGCCTCTTGTGCCATACATCAGATGTTGAATTCAAGAATTCATGATTAGAAGTAACAGAAGATAAGCCACAGAAGGATTTATTTGTGAAAACTGACTCTTGAGTAAGATTTTTGGCAACTTGATGAGGAAACTCCAGTTGATACAACCCCTCTTTAAGCTTCCCTTGCATGATCACTTCCCTCGTTGACTTGTCCTTAACAAAACAGCAATCAAAGTAAAATCCCATGTAGACATCATTATTAGAGGTTAACTTAGAGACACTTATCAAATTTTTCTTAATTTCAGGTACATGAAGGAGCTTATTCAGAACTAGAAGTTTGTCTTTCAAAGCTGGAATGTGTGTGGTGCCAAAGTGAGAGATATGCAACTTACTTCAATCTCCTACCATGATTCTCTCCTTACCAGCATATTCATTGACTGTTCTTTGGTTTGCAATAAGTGCTGCAGGTGAGGTGTTGTAGCTTGTTCGTTGGTTTGGTGAAGCCCCAGTATACCTGTTATTGTATCTGAAATTACATATATTGGCTTTGTGACCTACTTTTCCACATACTTGACAAGTAGGCCTTTCATTGCCACTATATGTGAAGCCACCTTTGTTTCTCCCTCTTCTTCCACCTCTGTAGTTGCTGGTGTTGGTAAATCTACCACCATACCCAGGTCTATAAGATCTGCCACCATAGCCTGACCTTTGAGAGAAGTTAGCTGAGGTTTGATTGATGTTAATTTCAGCTACATCATTCCTTAGAAAGTTGAGATGTTCCAACCTGCTTTCATATGTCATGAGAGTGGACTGAAGTTCTCCCCCAGGATATATGGTCTCTACCATTAATTTGAACAACAATTGGATTATAATCTTCATCTAAACCAGCTAAGACTTGAGTGACTAAATCAGTATGAGTCACAGATTTTCCAGCAATTTCGAGATTGTCAGCAAACTGCTTCACCTTGTTTAAATACTGATCGATGTTCATTGTCCCTTTTCTTGTATTCTGCAGTTCACCAATGAGAAAAATTATTCGGGACTTGTTTTGAACTCCATAACTCTCTTCGATTGCTGTCCATAATTCCTTTGAATTTGTTGCACCCATAACCCTCGTTGCAATGTCTGGGGTCATTGAGGAATAAAGCCAGCCCATGAGTAACTAGTCTGTTGACATCCACTGGCTGTATTCAGGATTTTTTACCATTTCAATGCTGGTTCCATTTTCTCCTGTGACTTGGCTGCCAGTGAACTCTTGGGGACACTCCTTTGTCCCTAAGATGTATCCTTCTAGATTGTGTCCTCGAATGATTGGTAGTATCATATTTTTCCATAATAGGAAGTTGTTCTTGTCCAACTTGACTGAAACAACTTGAGTGAGATTAACTCCAAATGGTGAGGTGCTGTTGCTAGATATCAGTGGAGTAGCAGTGCTGTNGTAGTATCATATTTTTCCATAATAGGAAGTTGTTCTTGTCCAACTTGACTGAAACAACTTGAGTGAGATTAACTCCAAATGGTGAGTTGTTGTTGCTAGATATCAGTGGAGTAGCAGTGCTGCCGGAGAGGGAGGCAGGTGCAGCGATGGGATTAGTATTCTGGGGAGTATTGCAAGTGTTTGCCATTGCTCTGATACCAAGTTAGAATTTAGAGATAGTTGATATAATGCAAACCACAGTAACCTCTATTGCTGAGGCCTTTTCATTATATAATGAAGAAGAATTGTACAAAGAAGGATCTAGAATGTTTCAGCTGTAAATTAGTTCCTAAAATAGTGGATCATGTCTGGAATAATTCTACAACAGATTGGGTGGAAACACTAAGAAGAAAAACAGTATTAACGGCTAGGAAAGAGGAGGTTGCTGCAATGCTCCAGCTGGTGCTTCAATTTGCTGATTTGTAGTCTGATGTGGATGAATCTGATGTGGATCAATACTGTTAATTCTGTTAACACCATCCTACCCTATCCTACCCTACCCTCACCTCTTAACACAATCATTCAAATCTTTGGCACTATAAGAGCACGTGGTGCGTAGCTTTCTGCCTAACATTTAGAGTGCTCAGCCTCTTTAAGGGACAGAATGTGGTTGGCCGAGCAATTTAAGTGATAAAAAGGTGATAAAATAAGGATAAAGATAAAATGCAACCATTAGCAGCAGCCGAGCTAAGATAACTTTTTGTGTGTGTGTATATACAGTATCCAGTTAAGTGGGAATGTACTTTAAACTTTAAAAAGTAACAGTTGAAGATATTTTGGTTGAAAGCAACATTCTTAGCCTTAAAAGGCTACCACTATCTAAAGTTTATGGTAGCCTTAAACTAAGATATTTTGTATTCTAAACAGCAACTAATTATTTATGGTAGCAGATGATTTTTAGAAGATCTAATTAGATTGATAAATATCTTAGTTTAGCTGTAAACCACACTTGTAACTCAGATCTTCATAATGCGATTTTATTGTATCTTGGATTCTCATGAGACCATTTTAAAAAATAAAGTGGCGATGCATGTACAAACTGAGGGTGATCGTGATGTGAGATGATACTAAACAATGAAGTCAATAAAGTTGATCTCATATTCAAACGTTCAATTGGATTTATCATTTCACTTCACATCATGTGTCACATCACATGGGGATGATCTCATTATTCTTAGAGTAGTATCATACTAAGTTGAGATATTTTATTTTTTTCGTGGAATGAATGGCAAGAAGGTGTCGTATAGAAGAGTTGTATTCCTGTGCAAAATTTGTGGAGTGTTGTCACATCTTGGGAATTATCAAATAAATCCTAGCACGTCTCGAACGTTAGACACACTATATTATTTTAGCTGACTTTCTACAGCTATAGAAGTTTTATAGCATGAAACACGCTTTAGTCATGCTCGATGTTCCTGTATGGAACAAACTTGAGCTTTTCTGACTGAGTTTGGACGCATTCCCTTATTTTTTCTGACACTGACAAAACTTGGAACCCATACTAGGTAACAACTGGGTATATAACTTACATGTAACTCTGTGTTTGCGAACTTTCTGAAATGCAATGCAAAAGAATTGGAACCTGGAGTTGGACTCTCTCAAACGTCCACCTTGGCACTTTCAAACTAAAAAACTTAACAGCAACCTACTAGAAAATAGAAATTTCTTTTTTCCTTTTTCTCCATGTCACCCTAACGAGGAAACTTCATCTTCCCTTCTTAGTCTCTGGGCCCACGACCCATTCTGTGCTATCAAGAAAGTGGTCGGGCCCATGTTTGATTGGAGAATAATGCTACCCAAGCAGGGTTTAAAAACAGGGGCTTTGACCGGTGCTGCGTTGATAGCACTTGTATGAGTAATTTTTATTTTTTTTTTCAAACTGTCAAATGATGTTGTGCTATATGTTTCCATATTTTTTGACCATGTCATTCATTCTGTTTGTGTAGCATGATTGTTGATTGCAAAGCCAGTAGAGGATCCTAATGCAGTAAACGAAAATCAAATTTTAAAAAACATAAGAAGGCTTTAAACCCACAGAATATTCTCACAAGATCAAGATTAGTTTGAAAATACAGTTTTTCAGTCATTTAATATCCAAAAGTTGATCCACCATTTAAACTTTTTCTCTCTATATATTCCCCCCTTGTGCAACCACCTTGAGAGAAATTATATCCTAGACAAAATACAAAACACTCAACAAATGGAGAAAATGGCTAACCCATCATCAATAATCATTCAAGAATTCTTGAAAAATTGTCACTCAAGAAGATTGTTACTCCACGCTCCTCTTTATAGTTCACCTCCAGTATCAACTGTAGCAGCACTTTCTCCATCCAATACAATATACAGGGACAATACATTCGAGGCAAATGTTGGAATTGTCTTGTCAGTCCTCTTGTGTGCCTTAATTTGCTCACTTGGATTAAATTCCATCATAAGATGTGCAAAAAGGCGCTCGAGTTTTGTATCCAATAATGACACCTCGTCTGCGCGCCTAGCCAATACAGGAATAAAGCAAAAGGCCCTCAAAACATTCCCTATAATAAGTTACACATGTGATCTTAACCTTCCAGGTTTGGATACAGAGTGTGCAATATGCCTCTCAGATTTCACCATAGGAGAACGTGTTCGAGTCTTGCCTAAGTGCAACCATGGGTTCCATGTCCGTTGCATTGATGAATGGCTGAACTCACACTCTTCTTGCCCAACTTGCAGGCACTGCCTAGTTGAAACTTGCCAAAAAATAGGAGGACACAACCAAACTAGTACATCATCGGTAATCCTACCACCCCATGAAGTTCTTATATGGATTGCACCTTTACAACAAGAAGGTCTGGTACGAAATCATCACACTTAGGTATATTTAGCTGATTCTATCAGACGAGATGGGATTATGGGGTTAAGTTTGCTTATTTTTAATTTCCTTGAGCATACAAGTAGGGTCGTATTAAAATAGGATGAAAGTGCAACATTTTGCACTGAGTTTCGATTGGGATAATCTCAGTATAGGTCCTTTAGAAATTAGTTCTGCAAACTGTATAAAAAATTGTATATAAGAGTTTCTTTTCTACTTTAATTCTCTTTAACGACTTTAGCAAGTTGATAAAAAATGAATTAATGTTATCGAGCCAACTACACCAAAGTCACGTAAAACATTTGAGAGGATGTTTTCGGTACAGTTCAAGAAATAGAAGTCGAAATATGAAGAGATATAATTGTCATGAAAGGTCACAAGAAATATACAAGTCAATTATTAAAAGTTAAAAAGTTATCACGGTGTTAAGCCAAAGCGCAACAAATTATGCACCATTTTAGGAACATATCAAGGAATGTAATGAAGATAATACAAAAGCAATAAATTGATTATGCACCAGTTTAGGAAATTGACAGTATCCACCTCCCATGCCAAAATTCTCGCCGGTACTTCATATCATGTAACTTCTTGACGGAATTTCTTCTTAGTTTAGTCGTTTGGTTCATGGTTTACTCTCTTTCACTTATAGTCGTAAGATCAAAAACTATTTTAATTTGACAGCGTAGTTGATATCTATTTTGTAATAAACTTGTTTGCGAGAAGGATTTTGACGCTCTTCTTAACATTCACACGAGGAGGGATCCATGTGAATTAAAAAAAAACCAAAAAACTCCTCCCCTATTGTGAGGGGTCTGTCAGGGAGGGGGCAGCATAGCAAGGTTGATCTATTTTTTTTGGATAAAGAATTAATTGTTGATTAATAGTATTAAAAAGGAAAATATTGTACCCCACTATTTTGTTGGAGCTTTGCTGTGTGTACAGAAACTGAACGCACAGAAAACTGTCAGAACACACACAACACAGGTGGGCCCCTCATTTTTGTCAATATTTAATTTCACGTGGATGTGAGTTTTCTGTTGAACTTGTGCAGGGAGTTTTTCTGTACAAATGGAAAAATCCATTTTGTTAGTGTAAAATAGGTGGTGGACTGCGGTCATGTGATATTCTTTCAGAATGGAAGGGATTTTCTAGTTAAAAATCTCGGCTTTGATTTTTAGTTGTCTTGCAGTTTTCTGCCTAATTATTTGATGTGTTCTATTTTGCCTATTAATTATATAAAGATGCGAAAAAAATAAATTTATTTATGCCATTGCGATAATTCGCGTATTTGGATTATGAGCCTTTTTCCTCCACAGCAACTCATCAAAGAGGGTTAAGAACACTGTTTTAACTTAAAAATTTTGACTTTAAAAAGCTATAACTCAAAGTGGAAAGCAAACGAGGGTAATTCTCATAAGTTCTTTTGCTATCTTGTCAACAAGAAAATGATTTTCTTGCACTCAGAAAGGGCTTAACAATGATATGCTTAGAAGAGAAGAAAATACCAATTTTTTTGGACAAAATTCAAAAAGTTTCTAGAAGTGCGATTAAGTGATAAAGAACCAAACAATGACAACATGGCTATCTTTCTCCAGAAAGTGTTTGCAAATTAAAGTTAGGTCCGTTTGATTGGTTTAAATTCCATGAAAAATATCACATCCAAGAAATTCAATTTTTACTTTTGGCTCCTTGATGTGAAAGTAGAAATGGAGTTCGAGTTTCAAGATATTACCACTTTAAACTTGTTTTTTTTTTTTCCAATCTCATGAAAAATGTATTCTTATGGGATACTTGAGTTTTTTTTTTTTTAAACTTCTGACACTGAGTTTTCCAGCAGTTTTGGTGAATTACTGAATGAACAATATTGGACTAGTTAATCAAATTATATTAGATCAATGCATTTTTTAAAAGGTTTGACCAGTGAAGTATTCATAACAACCATGTTACACTTATCGAAAATGGTTGACAAATACTTTGATCGAACATTCACAATAGGGGGAGGGCCCACATTTTTTTGGAATTTTTTATTCACACGAAGCCCGCACGCATGCGAAAGGTTGTCGTCCATTTTCGGTACAAATGGAAAAACTCTGTTCATAAACCTGGTGGAGTTAAGACTTGAAAGTAAATCTTTTGCTTACTACAATACTATGTGGAATCATTACTTCTAAAAACTTATTGAGACATGACCGACAATATTATAAAATAAGGTTATAATCTTTTGCATAACACTATATTGTCCTGTTGAGTGTTGGGTACCAAAGATGGATTTCAAATGTTTGCAAAGTGGCCCAGTCCTACCACGTATAAATCTTGGTATTAATCAATTGAAATCTCAATGCCTTTCATATACAACAAAGTGGTCTTAGGTAAATTTTCTAGGCTTTTACGATTGAAGTGCATGTTCTTTGCACGTACGGACAAGTACAACCTACAACGAATCTCAGAACTATTCATTTTATCACGTTTCAATCAAGTAATCAATTGACTTCAAATTAAGTGAGATTACTTTAAGAAATTAGTAATATTATAAGTTTCTACTGAAGAAAAAATATTCGGTATGCACAACAAAAAGGGCGAGTGCCAAGAAAAGTCACGTGTAATTGAATATTGGTGAGCAAAATCATTATCAACCAAGTATTTGAAATGAAATCTTATTTTTACCAAAAGGTAAAATGCTATACTGCATGAACAGGTGAACTTTATGTGAACTCTTATTTATCTGAAAGTAAAAAATTCAAAAGATAAATGAAAAATCTAGAAGTAAAACTCAAAAATTACAAACATAAATGAATAATATATTGAACAATTACTCACATATTATATTATTCAGCAAGGCAAATATTGGGCTAAAATTGGAGATAGTAGATTGCGATTCGCTTTGCCTGACACATGCTTTGCAATCTGACTTCAGTTGTGCGCCAAATATTGGTGTTTTACAGGATACTTTGGATCTTCTGCTAGATGTACAGTTCGAGGAAAATATGGTAGCCCACTTGATCGCTTCTTATTTTACTTTGAGTTCCGATCTGTTCATTTGGTTTATTGTATTCCGCTATTCGTCTACACACGTATATATGTATGTACATACATATGTTCGAAGAATTTCATTAACAACTTGAGCGTCGAAAGTTCATAGAGTTCCCCGCCTCCTTTTTCTGAAAAAATGTTTTTCAAGATTATTGGTGATTGACAAATTTTGACAGTAACAGATGTGTATAACTTTTAAGTTGGCAAGCCTAGTACTGTGCTTATTTCGAAAAGAACGTGACCTCTTAAGTTCAACTAATGCCAGTACTCCTCTTTCTAATAGCAAAAAGAAAAACTGTGGAATATCCACTCTATTGTGCTGTTGTGCGAGTGTGAAAGAACAGTTTTGAAATACAATTATTGTATATATTTGCAGTCCCACCACTCTCCAATGCTGGGAAAGTAAAGTGCAGATAACATGCAAATAATTATGAATCTCCTCAAAAATATGGGACAGATGTCATGGGATAATTGAAACGGGTTTCATTTTCAAAAAGTTTCAAGGGGTTTTTTCCACTTTGAAGTTAGGCGTGTCAATTTTGCTCATCGGCTCAGACGACCAATGACTCAGTTGAGGAAAAGTTCGAGCCAGCCTGGCTCGTGATTCTGTGGAATCGAGCCAAGGCTCGAGCCGAGCCCCAGTTTGGGATCGGACCAGCCCATGTAGCTCGATGAGCCACTCGATCGGCTCGTGTCACGAACTATTTTCGGCCAGTGACGAGGCCCAGTTTATGAATTTCCTCAAAAATGTGGGACAAATGTCATAGGATAATTGAAGGGGGTTTCATTTTCAAAAAGTTTTAATGGGTTATTTCCACTTTGAAGTTAGGCGTGTCAATTTTGCTCATTGGCTCGGACGGCTAGTGACTCGGTTGAGGAAAAGTTCGAGCCAGCCTGGCTTGGGATTCTGTGGAATAGAGCCGAGGCCCAATTTGGGATAGGACTAGCCCATGTAGCTCGATGAGCCACCCCGTCGGCTCATGTCACGAGCTATTTTCGGCCAGTGAAGAGCCCAATCTAAAAAAATAAAATTTGTGGACCCGCTCGGCTCGACAGGCTTAAACTGAAAGCTCGGGTTGAGCCTAAATTGTTTGGCCGAACAAAAGTTCGGCTCGGACCAAAAAAGTCCAAACTATTTTTACTCGAGCCAAACCCAAGACTCAAATTTCGGCTCATGAACCGGCTCGACTCGACTCGTTGACATTCCT
>CAIGRR010386866.1:0-10430 GCA_903798365.1 Fraxinus sp. 1973-6204
CCTGCCACCAATTATCCTATCAACGGGAGGAATGCTAGTCGTGGTCTCCATAGGGTTAAAAGCGGTCCCAACAGTGTTGCTTCCATTCTTTACATCGTCATTTCCATGTGATACCATTTAACCTTAGAACAAGCGACAAATAATTTATAATAATTATAATTTGTAAAGTTGTGTGTAAATTCGGGTTCCAAGTTATCTGTTCGGAAAATTAAAATTACATAATTGAAAAATAGACTATTTTTGTCAAATTATTAACAACTTAACAAACATTTAAATAATGAATTGGAAATCATTAACTAACAATTGGAATTAAATATTAAAAGGAAAGTAATGCAATCATTGGAAATAATAGGCAATTATAAAAAGTTAAATAATCATTGCCAAATGATTAAAAAATCATGCAATCCACCACCAAGCCATGCAAGTTGAACAAAAAGCATGCAAAACCACCTATGAAAACTACAGAGATCGAAATCATACAAAGACAGAATTTTTTTTTTCTTTCACGAGATCTACCTTAATACAATATATGTAAATGGTGAACAACACGAAGAGAGAGAAACCGTGATTGATGAAAAAAAAAACACGAACTGAGAGTTTTTTTTTTCTCTCTTCAGAAACTCATGAACACAGAAGCAGATGAACAAAGAATTTGATTCACCAAAAAAAATTCAATTTAAGCTTGTGGGTAAATATTTGGAGAATCAAAATAAATCAAACCAAAACCGAAGGCCCGTGTTTACATGGTTTCCTTAAATCAAATTCGCTACCTCACCGGAGTGCAAGATGCTTTGATCGGTGTTCGATTCCCAGGATACAATCGATTGTCAGTTTACGCTGCACTACGTTAACCGCCTATAAACTAGTTGTGTCTATCTCTCAAAGAACTTTAGCAAAGGAAGAAAATGAATAAAAACAGAGGCTGCTGGAAATGAAGGAGGAGGAAACTGTTTTTTTTTTGTTTGTTGTGTTTGTTGCGTTCACAGTATTTCTTCCAATCAAGAGCTCTTCTATTTATACCCATAGAGGAGGAGCCAGCTCTTTAATGTATTGAATGAGGAGTTACAACATTGGAGAGATGAAACTGATGAAATTCAAACGGATGAACTAATTTTCATTGAAACTGATTTCTATTCAATATTTTCAAAAAAAAAAAAGGCCCTTTTGCTTAACAGGGACGAAACACGGATGCAGAGCCATCTCGCGCATAAAGCTACTTGGGTGATCGTCTATGATCTCGTGTTATGACTATGCCTAAAATCTTGAGAACTCGTGTATTTTGGAGTCCAGTAGAAGAAGACATTTGATCTTCCTTTTATTGTCTATTTTTTGTTGTTTCTTTTGTTATTAAAAAAATTAAAGAACTTTTTGTTTTCCTGTGGTTGACATCTCATTTTGATTATCACAAACAAATCATGTTTAATACTAACAAATTGATTTTAAGTGGCCATAGTGATTATTGTACATGAATATATTCAATGACACAAAGTTCGAAATCAAGAATATTGCACACAAGCCTAAATGGAAACAAGCTCAAGCAATCAAGGCCTTGGAGAATGATGTTGAAAATCCTGCAAAAACTTTTCTACACGAAAATCGAGACACAGGTCGAAGTACAAATCAAGCAATACACGTCAAGCTATTCAAACTTAGCACTTAGACGTTTTCACAATTATATGTAAAGGTAAAACATCTTAATACTTGGCAATGCATCGTGATAAGCTCAAAATTGTGATTTTACAAATTCACGATAAAAACGTTTTTATTCGAAAAATATGTTTTCAGAAGTACAAATTCGAAACAAATATTTTAAATACAACAAATACTTTGAAAAATATTTTAAAACGTCCCTCTAGCACTTACATTTGATAAAAATTGAAAAGAGGACGTTCTGGGCAAATCAGTCGTACCGGATGTCCACTACGTTTTACCGGACGTCCAGTACGTTTTACCGGACGTCCGGTAAAACTGATTCTTTGGAAATGGTCATGTCTTCAAACCGTCCAATTTCCTGTCAAAAAATAAAGGCTATTTGACCGTCCGGTACTATACCGAACGTCCAGAAAAATGCGTCCGTTAGGATAGAACTTTTGACCGTTTGAGTGCTATAAATATCACACCATTCCTCCACTTGTAACAATAATTCTTGAGCATAAAAGTGAGGCTTTTATTGATCTAACCATATTATTCTCTATTCTAAAAGAGATCAAAAGCATTAAATTTTTGAAAAACTTTTGAGTAATTAATTTGTGAAAAAAATCCTTTTTTCATCAAAAAAAAATTTCGTTTAACACTTTTAGCTAAACTCATTGCCATCTATTGAAGTGTTTATCTCTTCTCTTCTTGTTATCAATCTTGATTCTATCATTCATCAAGAAGAGAAGTTATCACTTGTATATTCATTTTGAATTGTGGGTCGTGTTGAGGTCCCGGCAAGCTCAACATTGTAAAAGGATCGGTGCTCCTTGGTTGTAAGTCACCAGAAGCTTTGTAAAGGGTTGGATTGCACCACAAGTCAATCAACATAGTGAAAAAGGCCTTACTCATGACGGAGAGCTTGGTAACGGGGGACGTAGATGATTGCATTGGATCGAACCTCTATATTATATTGTTTGCGTTCTCTAACTCTTTTACTTAAAGCTATTACTTTGTGCAAACTTATTTCTATTACCTACGTGTGCGACGTGTGCGACGTGCATGGGCCGGGACCAGGGCCAGGGACGAGGCGCGGCGCGGCGCGAGTGGTGCGAAGCACCACTCTAGTAGTGGCTAGTTTGCTAGCCNCTCTTTTACTTAAAGCTATTACTTTGTGCAAACTTATTTCTATTACCTACGTGTGTATTTGCGTTTGAATTATTCGATTATCATTTGTGTGAACTTCAGTTTTAAATATTGTATTGTTATTGAAAGAGTTTTAAAAACCAATTCACCCCCCTCTTGGTTAGCCAATATTGGGCTTTCACTTTTAGAGTATTAGTTACTAGTTTCCACTAAAGCAATAAATCAGAAATTTAGTATATCTCATAGTTTTCAGTTATGAAAATACGAAGTTCAACCCAAACTATACCTAGAGAGGGGTGAATAGGTGATCACGCAGAATTAAAATTACTTAACAATTAAATAGTAATAAGTTACTATTAAGTATTTTTCTAGATGGTTAATCAAATTTTCCTATGTTGAATTATCGCAATTATGAAAGCAATAAATGAACACATAATTGATCATAGAGAACTCCAAATGGGTAAAAACTCAGGGCACTTTGCAAGTCAACAATCCACTATAAACAATTTTTAACTTATAGTCCTTCACGTACTAGGTGACCTTCTGACTACAATTTCAACAACTTTCCTAGATTTTGTGCTTCTGCACCACCTCCCAGCTATAGTTTCTAAAATTTTTCCGGATTACGATTTCTTGTAGTAACTCCCAGCTTTGTGAAATGGCTTATCTCGTGTGGATTAATGAAGAACACCGTGCTCTTCTACGACTGGAACTCCAATCACTTTTCCTTGATCTTCAGAAACTCTGACAGATATGAAGGAAGCAGCAGTTTGGTATTTGGAAATTGAAATTGATTTTCTTTACCGCCAAGAACATATCACAATGTGAATAATGAAGGTTGAAAGTTTAAGAGGATGAAGAGAATATGAAACCAATGTGTTTACTCATTGATCAACTTTAGAAAAACCATTTAAGGCGTTCACGTATTTATATGTAGGTCAAGGAATGAATGGGCTGGATAAAAAGCCTTTAAAGAGGAATTAAAAAAATTTCGGAAGGTACTGTCACTTGAGCGAGGGATGAGTGACAGTCAAGCGACATATTGTCTAGAGCGAAGGCAAGGCGACAAGCAGGAGATACAATTTCTGTTTCTGATGCTCGAACTAAACCTTGACGACAGTCTAGCAAAATTCCACGCTATTTTTCCTTCTTTCCCATTCTCGAACCCTAGACCTAAAGTAACACAACTTTCACTAATTGAACATTACTCATTGACTTTTACAACATATTAACTTTAGTCCTTTTTGTTCACAGATTTGCCAATTACATTAAATACGTAAAAAGCTCCGCATTCTGTAACGAAACTACGTACAATCTAAAATCCAGGCAGTAGTGAAATAAAATTACAGACTTAAAGATCGACACAATCAATAACTGTCTTGAACGAATTCTGCATTTTATTTTTTCAACATCTATTTCTTGAAATAGACAACTCAAATACCCAGGGTAAAATGTACATGAAACAGTATTAACTGTAAAAACAGTTCAAGCAGTTCACAGTGTAAAAGTGATTTAAGTAGTTAATAACTATAGTGCATCTTTTCAGTTTCATATCATATGCTAAATTGAGACGTAATATCAATGCAACCCAACATACCAAAATGAAATATTGATACTACAAAACATCTAAACTTAATTTAGCAATATAGATTATAGCATATAATCAAAAGTTATAGATACATCATGTCAAGTAGATAAAATCATATACATCCTCAAAAATATATACTACTACATTTACTTTCCCTTTTTGTCACAGAATGACAAGGGACAACCTAGCAAATAAGCTATACCGTTATCCTAATGGCGACAAATCCATCTCAACCCTCGCCGAATATACCCAACAGCACCACGAAGCATAGTAAACTCGGTAGTGAGTCGGTTAACTGTAGCTCGCAACTGTATAAGCTCTGTCATCATCCGAGCATGTTGCTTGATCAACAAAGTCATTTGTCCCATAAGTGCAACTGAACGATCAACGGAAACATAAGGAATATCAACAAGTGGAAGGACAAGCTCAGTGGGAGGAAGAGCAAAGGTAGAAAAAGATAGAATATAAATGGATAGATAGCAGATGAAAAAGCAGGAAAATCCAAGAGATCAAAAGATATAAGGTCATCTATAAGATCAACTGTATAGTTGGGTCTATCGGCTGTGCTGGCTCAAAAGAAGCATGTGACCTACTCTGAGCAATAGTGGTATGGCCAATCGGCCGAAAACCACCTTGAAACCTCCTCAGGAAAACTCACTCATGGGCTTGTTACTAACCTATATATCAAGCAGACATAAGGCAGTCCCATCCTCATCCCCGTGACACGAAAAGCAAGTAAAATCTACTGGCAAATGGACGACGGTAAATCATTGGAATTGCCATGCAACATGGCGTACAAAAAATGAGCCTTCTCCATAGGTAATGAAGAAGTATATGACACGACCCATAGATTCGTGCATATAATACGCAACAGAATCTAGCAATCAGTATGAAAAGAACTAGTGTGGATCGCACGTGGACCTCCCTCCAATGGTGTGTTAAGAACCGTTGAAAGGACTAGAGAGTCCGTCGGAAGAGTATTAGGAGTCAAATAAGGAAATAAGTGGTGGATGACTTTGGGAATATAAGCTATGCTAGACACAATATTAGGAGTAGTCTTACCACTAAGAAAGACTCTAAAAGATGAAACGCTAATGTCGTGAATGTTAGCATAAAACTCGTGAATAAGAAGACTACGCGGAGGGATCAACTCAACCAACAATGATTCCCAACCCTGGGAAGTGAAAATGGCAGTGAGGTCGGTGACAGATTAGACATAATGACCTCGCGCTCAAACAAAATCGGTCTCAAAGAAAATTGCGACCCAAAAGTGTCATGTATAGTCGTAGAGATAAACCTGGTGTTGGAGCAGTTGTACGAGCTCTCTTAGGCGACATATGAAATGAATAAAACCAATATATCAATACCTCGATTTGATATGCAAGAGATGCATGATATGCATGAGACGCATGATAGCACACAAAATGAGGCAAATGTTCATATGCAATGTACCCGTGAATGAATGCACAAAGAAATGCCATGATGCCTAGACGTATTTAGCGTGTGCCATGATGTCATTACACAGTGATGTGACGTCACCTCGCGGTGCCAACATAAAAAACAACCAAACCAAGACACCAGTGATAATGTGTGCCCCGTTTGCATAATGGAAAGCAAACTTCACACTACCAACCTAAGACTTCATAATCCAAAACAACACCACTCCAATTCTCAAAATGGCCACTCTCAATCCAACCTCAAAGACTACCCCAAGCCCAAAACTCACATCAAAATCGTCCAAAACAGCAACCACATTCTCAACCAACATAACTACATAACACTAAATAGTTCCAATGCAACCTTCAGCAACAAACCAAGTAGAAATGAATATACGGAGTGAAGAACATCAATAACCCAAAAAATCGCATGAAAAAGAACTAGAGAAACACGGGTTTATCCAAATTTACCTTCACTATGTGTGAAAATGTGATGCAATTAGAGAGAATCACCCAAAAATGAAGTAATCAACACAATAATATCAAAAACAAAATGCGAAAATAACAAAACAATGGTTTTCACCCTTTACCTTGAAATTGTGGGAAATGTGAATATATGTGGAGATTGAACCTAAAATCAGATTATTGCTGATCACTTGGGTGTGAATTTCACAAATGTTAAACGGGTTTAGCGTAATTTGAAGTAAAGATAAAGGAAAATGGGGAAAAACTACGAAAAACCGAAAAAAAAAAAATCAAAATTCAAACATACGAGTTGTCGCTTGAGCGATAGTCGAGTGATAAGCGAGCGAGCTAACTTCTACTTCTATTGCTTGAGCATGGCTCATCGATAAGCTGGCAAAACTCTTCGACACAAATAACACCGAAGTTTGAAAATTAAGAAAAATAGCTCCCTTTTTTTATAAAAATAAATAAATTAAGCCCTCGAAAAATAGATGAACTCAACCATGCATGTGTTAGTGCATTATAAATAAAATGAAATAAAATCCCACGTACTCAAGTCAAGTTCAATCGGAGTGTATAAGTGACTTACGTGTGATAAGTGCCACTATTTTCTCATGAATAAAACTCCAAACCTTAAATTTGTGAGAAAGGACATGTGAACATCACTGTTAAATAAGTATCTTCCTTACTAATGAAAATCAAACCCATAAGTTTTTTAGGACATAAAAATAAGCTCAATTACATAAATATTTATCTTTTCTCCCCCTAAATTTTAGCATATAATTTTTAAGTCGCTTTACTCAAATATTGCATCTTATGTACAGACTATTGTCTATTAAGCAAATAAATTGACCCCTGTAACGAGTTTTAGGTCGGTTAATCCAAGTAAGTTGACCATAGGCACTAGGTTATGAGAACCCCTCGAGCTTAATCACTTGAGTCAAATAGGCTTCGAACAAAAGTATAAGAGGAACTAAGCTATATATATATAAGTGTAGGTCAATTCACTTTCAAGGTTATCTAACCAACAGATGTCATCTAAACTCACTCACAAGATCATACTATGTCTAGAGCCCAATAACATTTTTTTTAAATAAATAAAAAAAAATCAATACCCAAAGAAAATGAAAACACAAAAATGAAATAAAAACAAAACATAAATAAGTGAGAAGCATGAAAGAATGGCTGGACTCAATGAACTGCGCATGCATGCATATAAGAAACTAATCAAGGAGAAACATGGATACACTTACCTTTAAGAGCATGATCAATCTCATGACCTTCTAGGTCACTTTTTTCTAACCCAAGGCTTCTTAAAAGTAGAAGAGATTCTAGTTAACTGAATCATCATCTCAATTAAATGGCTTACGTGATTAGGAAGAAAGTTAACATTGCTAGTGAAATCTTGACTTTTACGAGTCACGAGTTCCCAATGCGCCACAATGGTGACAAGTGGGATAAACCTAGGTTCAAACCTGCTCAGAGGTTGTTGGCGATATGTAGGATGATTAATCCTACATTGTCTAGTGGGTCTCGATCCTAAGATATTTTTGCCCTTTGGTTCAGGATAAGCAATTCTTCGAGCTTTGTTAGTGGTCGGGACAAACGTGGTCTTGAATGTACTGGTAGTAGTATTACCATTGTGAACGTAACCCAGACCATGCTATTTCCAGCAAGCTTGTTCATCCCCAACAGATTATCAAGTTTCTGCATACCACTTATGAATGATTGGAGTTGAGTATTAGATTTTTTAAGATCACTTATTAAGAATTTAACTTTGGCTTTCAAGTTTTCATTAACAAGCTTCAACTCACTCAGAATCTTGGTAGAGTCCTAAAGGTCATCTGTTAGTTTTTCTTTTTCTTTCAAGAGCATTTACCTTTTTCAGTACAATTTTATTGACATTTTTAATTTTAAGACTCTCCTTAAATAGTTCACAATAACCTTCGTGAATATCAGGTTCATCCTCAGATTCTTCCTCGGATTTCTCACTGTTAATCATTTTCAATCTTTTAATTTCCTTATCAGATTCTATCGTATCTATATTTGTGAAGGCCATAAAATTTTGTTCATCCTCACCACCAGATGTATCACTCTAATGCCTTACATCTTTCTTTATTCGAACTCTTTTTCAAGTTAGGACATTCATTAATATAGTGACCGTAACCCTAATACTCATGGCATCTAATAGATTAAGTTTTCTTATTGGCAGTCCTAGAGTTATTTTTCTCGCGTCTATCTTTCGAGAATTTATTATAGACTTCATTTTTTCATTCTTGAGGCTTTATCCTATTCCTCACCACCTTTTGAAATGTTTTAACGAATAAGCTATGTCGTCGTCCCTAAGCATCTTAACATCAGTAGACTCACTCTCTTCTTCTCTAACAGTGTTCATGGCTATGGATTTAACATTTTTAGGTTGAGAAACACTGAGTTCATAGGTTTGAAGAGATCCTACGAGTACTTCTATCTTAATGACATCTAAGTCCTTAATTTCTTCAATTGTGGTGACTTTAGGTCTAAACCTTTCAGGTAGGGATCTAAGGATTTTTCTAACGATCTTGGACTTGGGAATCTTTTCACCTAGGTTAAAACTTGAATTAACTATATCATTCATCTTCGCATAGAATTCATCGACCAATTCATCGTCATTCATTCTAATTTCTTAAAACATAGAGGTAAACATCTGCAGTTTGGAATTTTTAATCGTTTTAGTTCCCTCGTGTGTGGTTTCTAAGATATTCCAAACTTCTTTAGCAGTCTCACACATCGAAACTCACCTAAACTCTTCAGCAGACACAGCCATAAACATGACATGAATGTCCTTACTGTTCCAGTTATACTTAGCTAAGTCATCTTTAGTCCAAAGTGAAATATCAGTGGGTGAAACTACACCAGCAACCCTGGTCGAAGGTATAGTCCACCCAGTTCTAACGCTAATCCAAATACGTTCATCTAATGATTTAATGAAGGCTCTCATTCGAACTTTCCAATAGGCATATTTGCTTCCGTTGAAAAATAGAGGCACAGACAATGACTGACTCCAGTCACCTTCCCTTGATCTTTAAAAACTTTGATAGATATGAAGGAAGGAGCAGTTTGTATTTGGAATGTGAAATTGATGTTTTTAACCACCAAGAAGAGATCACAATGTGAATAATGAAGGTTGAAACCTTAAGAGGATGAATAGAATATGAAACCAATGTGTTTGCTCAATGATCAATTTTAGAAAAACCGTTCAGAGGCGTTTGGGTATTTATATGTAGGTTAATGAATGAATGAGTTGGATAAAAGGCCTTTAAAAATGAATTAAAAAAACTCTCGGATGGCACTATCGTTCGAGCGAGGGATGAGCGACAGTCGAGCTACAGGTTGTCGCTTGAGCGAAGGCGAGGCGACAGGTGGGCTATGCAGTTTCTGACACTCGAGTCAAACCTTAGCGACAATCTAGTAAAATTCCGCACCATTTTTCCTTCTTTCCTATTCTCGAACCCTAGACCTAAAATAACACAACTTTCACTAGTTACACATTATTCCTCGACTTTTACAACATATTAACTTTAGTCCTTTTTATTCACAGATTTGTCAATTATATTAAATACCTAACAAGCTCCCCCTTTGGGCTCCAAATATATTTTGTTCTTCTGAGGATACTATACTACTAAAGAAAATTTGACATATAATGGTTTTTATCCATTGTAAAAGACCATTTCCTAGTCAGTCACTGNATACCTAACAAGCTCCCCCTTTGGGCTCCAAATATATTTTGTTCTTCTGAGGATACTATACTACTAAAGAAAATTTGACATATAATGGTTTTTATCCATTGTAAAAGACCATTTCCTAGTCAGTCACTGTAAAAGATCCTCTAGAAGATAATGGTTTCATGCAAGTTTCGTATATTGAAAATCAAGAAAATCATATAAATGGACCGGACAAAAAAGGTTGAAAAAACTCCGATACACTAAAAATAGCTTATAGAAAAATTCTTTGCTCAAACTATTATTTGTCGTTGTGTAGGATGGACAGAAAGGATCATTTGACGCATAGGATTGATTCAACTAACCACTTGGCTAAAAAAATATTCAATAAACTAATCTAATGATCAATAAAACATTACTTTCGATGTTAGTTCTTAAATTTGGGGGGGGGGGGGGGGG
>CAIGRR010386879.1:1937-14140 GCA_903798365.1 Fraxinus sp. 1973-6204
CAGCCACATTTTTATTCACGTTTTCGTGCAGCAACAGTTTCTGTGAATTTCACCCCCCCTCTCTCTCTCTCTCTCTCTCTCTCTCTCTCTCTCTCTTACTCTCTTAATATTAGTTAATTTGTCTATTTTTGCATTATCGAACATGCTATATGTGAAATGGGACTTCTTGGTGTAAAGAGCACAAGTGTATGTTTTCAATTGAATAAAAATAAAGTAAAATTTAAGAGTCCAGATTATCGTTCCACATAGATTATTTTATTTGATCATGTATTTAAATAACCCTACCCCATATTTGATGGAAACAAAATTTAAGGAAAAGTTTTGACTAACACTAATATCAACTAATAAAAGTAAAAGAAAATATATGAACGTGTAGATTATGCATAACTTCGATTAAACTATATATTCAATATGCTAGTTAAAATATTGTAACTCACAATTTCACCATAATTATCAACTTCAACTTGCCCCTCAAGTCCAATTTCTAAAGCTGTAATAGATCGAATTCACTAATTAAATCAGTTTATCGCTCTCACGTTCAAATCAGCTCTATCTAGTTGAGTCAATTCAATATATCTTTATGTTAATCTGAATAAGACATGATTAAATTCATTAATTTCCCAAAAGTTCAATTAAAGATCACAATAATCAAGGAAATTTATTATAATTACCAAAAAGTTCAATTAAAGATCACAAGAATTATTTTAAGTCTATTTCTACCTTTTACGCAATTGTAAAATATATAACTCACCTATCGGTTTGTTACAATTTAAAATAATGAATTAGTGATCAAGTAATTAAAGCATTAAGAGTATCTCCAAGAGACTCTTTAAACATGATATGCTCTCTATTTTAAAGAGTCACCATTTAAAATGATACTCCGAAAGACTCTTTAAATTAACATTTTAATTTAGATAGTGGGGTTGGCTCTCCAAATTTAAAGAGTCAAATTCACTCTCTATAATTAAATACATTCAAGGTGTTTCAATTTTCAATGTAGGAAAACAATAAAATAATCTAAAGAAAAACTAATTAAAATAAAAGATAAAGAAAAACAATAATTATTTTTTGGGAGTAGTAAAATTAAATATTAAATATAAAGAGCTTGTTGGAGTATTTCAAAATTTTAACTCTCTAAATTTATAAATATTCTCCAAATGATAGAATATACTCTTTAAAAATAAATAGTTTCTTGGAGATGCTCTAAGAAGAAGTAAAATCAATACATAAATCANTTTTTTGGGAGTAGTAAAATTAAATATTAAATATAAAGAGCTTGTTGGAGTATTTCAAAATTTTAACTCTCTAAATTTATAAATATTCTCCAAATGATAGAATATACTCTTTAAAAATAAATAGTTTCTTGGAGATGCTCTAAGAAGAAGTAAAATCAATACATAAATCAACGAATTGCAAAATTTTTGAAAATTGAAATTAAAGATTCAAACCTAGATTACGTTCTTCTTCACAACTAATAGTTTAGTTAAACATCATAGAAGATGAAAAATACAAAAGGAATTGAAATATATCACTAGGTTCAAAGGACAAAAATATCCCTGGTTAAAAAACAATAGATGGAAAAATAGTTCGGACATGCTGCGGTTCGACAGCTCCCGGAACAAATAAAGTGATTATTAGTGGCAACAATTGGACCGCGATAAATCAACTTGGTTCGGCAACCGATAGTTGATTTCAGACACCAGTCCTCCAACTTTATTATTTTTCCGTTTGGTTCAATGCTTCAAGTTTCTTGTATGATTTAGGTCATTTTAATAATCATCCATAATTGGTCATCCTAAGTTCTAAAAGTACGCAGATTAATTCCCAAACTTCTCATAAATTGAATTTCACTTCCAAAACTTGTGTTTTTCCTTCAATAATGCCCAAAATCTTCCAAGTACCTCCAAAATTTTGGTTTTATTTATGATGACAATGATGACAACATTTACATGAAATTAAGTAGAAATTCACTCAATTTATATGTCAGTATAAGCATGTAAATATATTTATTAAACATTCCAAATCTTAATTCCTTGTTTGTCTCTGTAAAACATGCTTGCATGTTTCTAACAGAAATTCAAATAGTAAAACTTACTTGAAACTATCAAAATGAGGTTGAATCACTTGCATTTTGTTTGCTTGTCTCCTACACTGTTTTGTACTCACTTCTTGGTCGAAAATTCGATCACAAAAGGAAGAAATTTGATAGCCACAATCCAAGAACCAATTTAGAGAAGATATACTTCAAAACCAAACCACCACCCACATGTTGTTTTCACTCTTGATATTCACACAAATTTTTGTGTATGCATATCTCTTTCTTGCGGTGAAAGTTGTATATGGAAGTTGTGGATTGTGGGGAGTTGTGTTTCAAATTCAATTTTCTCAACTTCTTCAACTTCTTCCTCCAATAACACTCTCATATAATTCGAATCGGGTCAGACCACATGGGTGACCCATTTTCTTCCAACAGTCTCGAACAAGATTATCTTCTCAAGCACACGGACAAATAAAATTAAAAAATAATTCATTAGATAGCTTGCCATATTTGTTTCAAATTTTGAAATAGATCAAACAATTCATAAACGGCTTCTAGCTAATGCTTCCAAAACCAATTTTTAACTTATTCAATGTTAATCGTCGTAAACCTTTAAGCTAGTTATATCCCAACCCTAAATAATCAATTTCTTCATTTCTCTCTCGTGAGATATGCATACTCACAACATGATATTCATTCTCTCATCGCTGGTATTTTTTCTAAGATTGTTCTCACAACACGTTGATTAGTTTTTCGCTCAAATTTGATTGGGTTTCCCCAATGGAATAAACTATCTAGATCTGTAAAGAATCTCCCTAGATTTGAATTTCCTAACCTTCAAGCTTCTACTAGACAAATCGATCCCACTAGTCATTTAGATCTTCAAATTAAGTATCCAACGATTAGTTAGGATTGTAATTCGTCTTCTTTTTCACAAAAATCTTTTATCCTATTTAGAACTTGCATTTATGGGATATTTTTTTGGTGTCTTCATTGTGATCATTTATAGTATAGCTTTTGCTAATGACAACATGACACATTTTTCATTTTTTGCCACGACTAGCATAATGCCTTTTATTGAGACTAGTAATTGGGATCATGCCCCTAGTGTAAGTCAACACCTAGGTTTCACAATTAGCCAAAAACACTCCTCAAAATGCCAACATGCATGCATGGAATGAACACCTATCCAAATAGCTCCCAACACAGTCTCAACCACCCCTAAGCTATCATCTCAATTGGTTAATTGGTTGTATTTTTCAATTTGTAATCTTTGTTTTAACAATCTAGGTCCAAAATTCAATCAATATATTCTATTATTGTAACCAACACAAATAATGACGATCATCACTATTGTGCTCAAGATTATCACAATCTCACATGGATAAGCATAAGAACAAAATAATCACAAGTAGCATTACATAGTCACAATTCATAAGTAATAAGCAGTTACAAATAAGTATGGCCATTAGCTGGCAAGCCTATCCAATACACACACACATACATACATACATACATACATATATATATATTTATTTATTTTTTCTAATTTTAGATTTTTTATAGCATATTAGATTTTTTTTTTTTTTTTGGATGTTCATATATGGTGAAACGATAAAGATAGAATTCAAACATCTACAACCTAATAGAATCGATAACTAATAACGTCACACAATCAAGTATAGCAAAAATAACTAAGTTACACCCCTAAACTTGAATTATACATTGTCATCAATGTAAACACGTAAATAAGCCTAAGGAAGGATATTAATACTCCCCTATCATATGATTCTGGCACTTGATCCTTTATCTGTCTAGTTTTCCTTGCTTGTTCTATAAAATATCTCTACACATGAAAAGAGACATGAAAATATAATTAGCTAATAAATGTTTAATTTCATAAAGGAAAATATGAAATTATGCAGGAGATAAGGCTAACTTATGTTTACGACCTCACTTACGATAATGCTAGCAAGTGATTTCAAGTGGGAGAGAAATGATGTGTAACACGCAATTTTTATGGAGTTTGTAAGGACGAAGTGTAACCTAGTTAAAGACCTTATACTAGACCTTTACTAAAATTTTGATTTTTTTTTTTTTTTTGTTTAAACATCAAACACAAATGTAATATAATCTAAATGCATTATGATATAACTAATGCAAATAAAATAAGAAAAATGATAAGGGAGGCGTTGCCTCCCATCAAGAGTTTGCTTTATAGTAATAAGTTTGGATATGAAGGAATATTGATGATGAAGACGAAAGAATAATTTTCATATATTGCCTTAATCTTTGTACAGTGATTTGTATACGTTTATAGATGCAAAATTGAGCTATACATGGTAATTGAAATAACTAATGGAATTAATATATTTATAGGTAAAAATTTCCTTGATTTGTGCTAATCACATTCTGACATGCTGCATTCGACAATACTCCTCCTCAAGTTGGAGTATGGAGGTCCGTAATACCCAACTTGGAACGAAGAAGAACAAACAACTCACGACCCAAGGGTTTAGTGAAAATATCGGTGTGTTGTTGAGAAGTTGAGACATATGATGGGATAAGAAGACCAGACTTAATTTTTTCACGAACCAGGTGACAATCTAATTCAATGTGTTTGGCCCGTTCATGGAAAATCGGATTGTGAGCAATGTGAATAGCAGTCTGATTGTCACAGTGAAGAAGCATAGGTTGAGGGGGCACTGTGAGTTCTTGTAGAAGTAGGCGAAGCCAAACAAGTCCACAGGTGGTAGTGGCCATCGCACGATACTCAGCTTCAGTAGAAGAGTGGAAGACAGTAGTTTGTTTTTTGTTTGTATGCCAAGTGATGGGGCTGTCACCTAGTGTGATAAAAAAACTAGTTGTTAAGCGGCGTGTAAGTGGACAACTATCAGAGTCACAAAAGGCGGATACTTGAAAGTTGCATGTGGAGGAGAAGAAAAGAGCATAACCAGGATTGGTCTTTAAATAGCGGAGCAAATGGTGAGTAGCATGGAGATGAGGCTCACGAGGAGCATACATGAATTGACTAAGAATGTTGACAGCAAAAGTTATATCCGAGCGAGGAATGGTCAAATAGATTAGACGACCAATTAATCGCCAATAGGAGCTGGGATCGTCCAGAAGATCACCATCTGAATTATTGAGTTTGCAGTGTTGTTCCATAGGAAAATAGGCAGGGTGAGAGCCAAGTTGACCAAAATCAGAGATAATGTCCAAAGTGTACTTCCTTTGATTTAGGAAGATGCCAGTAGGAGAGCGAGCCACCTCAATGCCTAAAAATTATTTTAGATCGCTAAGGTCTTTAATGTGGAAGGTTTGCGCAAGGTGCCGTTTGATGGAATTGATGGTAGATAAGTCATTTCCAGCAAGTAAAATGTCATCAACATAGATAAGGATGGCGGTAAATGTGTTGCCCTGGGTCTTAGTAAAGAGACTATGATCTGCCGCGGATTGAAAAAATCGGCAAGAATGAGGGTACGAGACAACTTCCAGTACCATTGGCGAGAGGCTTGTTTGAGGCCATATAGAGATTTGTGGAGACGGTATACATGTGTCTCCCCCTGACGACAATATCCCGGTGGAGGTTTCATGTATACTTCCTCATCAAGGTCACCATGGAGAAAGGCATTGTGAACATCTAACTGTTGAATGATCCAATGTCAAGGAGGCAATGGATAGTAACAAGTTTAGCCACAAGAGCAAAGGTATCAGTATAATCAAGACCTTCCACCTGAGTGGAACCCTTGGCAACTAGACGAGCTTTATAGCGTTCAATGGAACCATCTGCATGTAACTTTATTTTATAAACCCATTTGCAACCAATGGCTTTATTACCAGGAGGAAGGGTTTGAAGAGTTCATGTGTGATTGGCCTCCAATGCTTCAATTTCAGAAGCCATGGCCTTTCGCTAATGAGGCTCAAGGGTAGCTTATAGTAAAAGGCAAGATGTTGAACATTTTTGGACACAGAAGAGAAAGGCAAAATGTTTCGGTCTAAATAGACAATATGAAAGGAAATTAGGTAAAGAGTGAACCGTACCTGAGAAAGGTTGCGAATGGGATAACGAACGTGGGCCCTCCAAAGGCAGATCCGAGCAAATATAGTCCTGAAGATATGTAGGATGAGTGATAGTGCGTCTAGATCTAGATTGTTGGGGTGGAGATGGGGGTGAGGATGTGGCGATGGCTAGGATATAAGTAGAATATCATCATTTGGTTGTGAGGGGTCGTGTTGTTCAATGGTTGGTAGGGGCAATGATTGGGAAGAGGAGACAGAAGTGTCACGTGAATCATTTGATGGGGGTGAGGTGGTACGTGGTATACCTAACAATTGTGATTCATTTGTCATGGTGGGTGGTGATGTAGGGTCAAAAGGCTGCAAGATGTTAGCAAATGGAATTACAAATTCCATAAACCGTACATCACGAGATAGAAACATCTTCTTGGTTTGTAAGTCATAGACACGATAGGTATGTGGGGTCAGAGAGTAGCCTAAAAATATGCACAAGGTGCTACGAGGGAAAACTTATCTCGATAAACAGTTAAAGTATGTGCATAACAAAGGCATCCAAAAACACGAAGACGGTCATACTTGGTCGGTTTGCTGAAAAGTAGTTCATATGGAGTTTTGTTATTGAGAGAGGGGATTGGTATGCGATTAATTAAGTATGTAACAGTAGGTATGCATTCACCCCAAAAGGAAATGGGTAAGTGTGCATGAAAATGAAGGCATAGGCATCGAGCTATATTTAATAGGTGACGATGTTTTCATTGATCCACACCATTTTGTTATGGTGTCTCAACACAAGTACGTTCATGAATGATGCCATGGTCAAGAAAAAAATGTTGCATGCAATGAGAAAGAAATTCTTGACCATTAACAGATCGAACATGTTTAATAGAGCAATTAAATTGTGTGTGGACCATTTTAATAAAAGTGGTAAGATAAGTAAATGCTTCAGATTTAAGACGCATGAGGAATACCCAAGTAACAAGTAAGAAATCATCAACAATTGTGAGAAAATAGTGTGCACCAGTTATGGATGGTGTGGAATATCCGCCCCAAATATCACAATAAATGCAGTTAAAAATAAAAGTACTTTTATTCTCAACCAATTTGAAAGGGAGGCGTGTGTGTTTGCCTCGAATACAACTATCACAATGTTTAATGTTATTTGAACTATATAAAGATTTCGGAATGCAAGAATGTGACGGGTGACCTAAACGAAGATGCCATAGGTCAGGAGCAGTTGTAGGATTGGTCGTGATTTTAAGTGCAGTTGGAGTGACATGCTTAAGATGATAGAGGCCTCCATGTTCTTCTCCCATCCCAATGAGCTTCCTCGTGTGTTGGTCCTAAATTAAACAAAGAGAGGAAGAAAAAAAGACAATACAATTAGATGATTTAGTGAGTTGACTAACTAAAATTAAATTAAAATTAAAATTGGGAACAAAAAGGACATTGTAAAGATAAAAATTGGAAGAAATTGGAATGTGGCCCATGTATATTACTTGGGCCATGGATCCTGTAGGCAGCATGAGGGATTGGGTATGGGCTGAAATGTGGGTGGCCCTAGATAAATTGGAAATGCAAGAGATATGGACTGAAGCCCCTATGTCAATAATCCAATTCATGGCCATGGAGGGGACGATACTGGAGAAGGCAGAGATGGTATTGGCACTTGGTTGCAGGAGTTCCATCAATTGCTTGTAGTGCTCATTAGAGAGACCAGGAATTGTACTCGAGGAGGGATGAGTTGAAGTGGCAGACACCATATTCACTGTGGAGGAGCGATTACTGAATGGGCTGTGATTTGTGCGTGGAGACTGCTTGGGTTTGTTGGTGTTCCAATGGGTAGGGTACCCAATGATTTCGAAGCAAAAAGACTCCTGATGGCAGTCTCTCCCACATTTTGTGCATTTTCTGTTAGTGCGAGGACGGAATCTGTTGTTGACATCAATTGTGGAAAGGAAGGCGGTAAATACCTTCTTACGAAAGACGGGCTTTACTGCGACGAGGATGCCATTTTTAATCAGCCAACTTCAAGACCTGCAACAGAGTCCTACCCATTCCATTTGTGCAAGTAATAAGGGGTTCCACGAAGGACGAGTTCGCGAGACAGCCATGTCAGAATTCTTTGGATTGGACAATAAGGGGATTTGCAATAGGCGTTGGATTTCTTCTTGATGTATGGTGGCATATGCTCTGGAGATTGTGGGTGGTAGATCCATTCAAGAATCTGACTTCGAATGTTTGAGACCCATGAGGAATTGGAAGAGTCGTTCGGTATTGATCGTGTCTTCGGCCTTTTTGCGAGCTTCATAGTGCAGGTGTTGGGATCAGTTAGTGAAGTGATTTCATCCTATATCCCTTTAACTGTGTTGTAGTATGTTGTGAAGGACATGTTGTTCTACTTGAGATTAGCCAAATCACATTGGAGACGGTAGAGACGGGGATGATTGCTTTGGGAAAAATGGTTGTCTAGATCAGTCCAAACATCGAAAGGTTTGGTGCAATAGATTAAGCTCTGTCGAAGGTACCTATCAATAGAATTTAAGAGCCATGAAAGAACCATATCGCTGCAACGATCCCACAGATTGGTAATTTGAGTGTCGGATGGTCTCTTTAGAGTACCATCAACAAAAACGAGTTTGTTTTTAGCATTGAGGGCCATACGCATTGAGCATTTCCAAGCGGCATAGTTCTCTCTGGTGAGTAGATAGGGAACTAGCACAACGCCAGGATTATCAGCATGGGTTAAGAAATACGGGAATGTGAGGTCATTGATCAATTTTGAAACTGTGGAATCAGTCATGGTGATTGTTGGTTTCAAAGTTTGCAGAATTCAGAAGAGGCCATAGGAAAGGTAATGCTTCGATACCATAATAAGTTTGGATATGAAGGAATATTGATGATGAAGACAAAAGAATAATTTTCATATATTGCCTTAATCTTTGTACAGTGGTTTGTATACTTTTATAGATGCAATTTTGAGCTATACATGGTAATTGAAATAACTAATGGAATTAATATATTTATAGGTAAAGATTCCCTTGATTTGTGCTAATCACATTCTGACATGCTACATTCTGCAATATATAGTCTCCACCCGACTTGTTACGGTAATGTTTTCTAGAAACTTTGAAAATGCCTTTGGACGCGTTGCTCAGTCTGTATTGGTTGACTTTGCTCCATTTTTAGTTTATCCAACAAAATCTGACTTTGCCATTCTCAGAAAAATATATCTTGCCTACGCCACCCGACTCGAACTCAACTATGAATACTCAACTTCTTTATCAACCTTAATCACAAAATTAACTAGGAGAATACATTGGATCAAAGGATTGCAAGATAGTTCTAACTTCATTGAATTTCACTCCTTCATTTTGCTTAGTTAGGACCAACTTCTCATTCTCCACATTATCTTCTTCTTCAATTGGTGTTTCCTTGCATGACCAGTCACCTTGATCAAGTTTTGCAAGTTCATCATATCCTACCATATTAGCTTGTTATATGGCGAAATCATCTCCCACAAGCATATCGCTTTTATTAATAAACAAATACCGGTTAGACAACTAACTAACTGAATGTTAGCCAAAATATTACAGATTAAATAATTTTATTAATCACAATAAACAAAAGAACAAGTAATATACGTTGCAGGAAATAAAAATCCAATGAACTTCGAAATCGAGGCATGTGTGAACACAATTTTTTTAAAATAGATTCGGTCCTTCACCGTAGGTAGTTGAGGTTTAGTTCGAGCATCTGTTCCTAGGATATAATAGAAAACTAGTAGAGTCTGAGTACTACAGATGCTACTCCTACGAACTGACTTAGTGTCTGA
Organism: Fraxinus sp. 1973-6204; assembly: GCA_903798365.1. Lineage (NCBI taxonomy): Eukaryota > Viridiplantae > Streptophyta > Magnoliopsida > Lamiales > Oleaceae > Fraxinus > Fraxinus sp. 1973-6204. Next base: position 11,828 of record CAIGRR010386879.1, read on the forward strand.
ACAGTATCACCATCAAGACTTTGACGGAAAATAAAAATTACGGAAGCTGACAAGAGATAAAATTTTGTTATATACAGATAAGAGAAGTTTTTCGTTTGTTTGTAAGGAAAGAAGATGCCTAAATAAATATGTTGTAATGGAGAATTAACAGCCAAGGAGTTATGACATTGACCACCATTAACTCGTCTGTTAATCTCTCCATTAACATAGACATAATCACATGAGTTTTAGAAATTAAAAGAATTTAAAATGTTTTTTTTATTTGAAAAAATAATAAAATAAAGGCAAAACATGGACCTTCTTAAGAGCCAATTTTTGGTCTATTCGGTTCGACATTCGTGTACGTAAGTCGCGTCCGCACACAAGTTTAAGGTCCAAACCCTTTTTCGGCCCGTGATTTGCACCCCCGCATGTTACACATGATTACACTCTTCTAAAGTGTAATCATATTTAAAGTGGTCATTGCATTCATCCATTTTCCTATGTGGGATAATTTTAACTAGTTTCCCTTCAACACAAAGCCTCTTCCAATTCATCACTTTGAGCTCCAATTTCTCATTCACTCAAGCATCATTTTCGACAAGTAAATATATGATTTTGATGTTCTCATGAAGGAGTCAATCATGATCTTCTAAAATAAACAAACGGGTCCCACTTAAAATTTATGCCAAAGTCAACCATTCAATTTATTTATTTTTCCAATAGTTTATGTAGCCATACTTTTAGAAGATTTTGAACCTTATTGGAATTTTATGTGTGAAACCACTTCTCAATGTGAATTATAACGTATAAATGTACAAAAGTAGTAACGAAAAGAACAAGAACTCAAGATATGTTGACCCAGTTCAGCAAAAAATGGCCGAATCTAGAGGGCTCAGGACCAGCCCGTTCCACCAGTACAAAAACCACCTTCCAAGAGAGAAATATTATAGCTAACAACTTAATTCCAAATTTTGGTCATCGATCGAATGATCTCGCAAAAAAAAAAAGAGAGTTCAAACTCACAAATCCAACCCAAACACTTAGAGATAACCTACACGAAATGAACCTCTCTTTTAGGTATGATCTTACACAAGAGAATCACCTCTAAATGGCTAGATCAAAATACAGAGAACTCAACAAGAAGAAGAAATACAGACTCAAACATGAAGGAGCCAAGAAGGTGAGAGAAAACGAAGAGTCCAGAAAATTAGAAAAGCGATTAGTTCCATAGTAACTCAACAGACAATATTATCTCAAGAATGAATCTCAATCATTGATTTCATCTAACGGTCCTCATCAGTTTAAACTAGCACAATCCGTGTAAAAGGCTCAACTACCAATAATGGATGCCACTCAAGCAGCTCAAACCAAATAAGCAAATAAGGCAATTGACACATATAACACCGTTTTAAATATGTTTTGAGACACACAACTCTTACAAACCTATTGTGAATTTAACTTCTAAAAGAACTTTCAAGAGACCCTTTAAAATTATTCACTAAGAAACTCTTCAAATTAACATGTTAAAATAGAAAGTAAGTTTGAATCTTCAAATTTGAAGAGCCAAACTCACTCTTTATAATTAAATGTATTCAAATTATTTTAATTTTTAATGGAGGAAAATAATATAATAATTTGGAAGGAAGTTAGTGAAAATAAAATATCCAAAAACATATGTAAATTTAAGTGTTTAAAATAAAGAGCTCGTTGGAGTACTTAAAAAGTTTTTCTCTTTAAATTTATTGGTGCTTTCTAAATTGCTAAATAAGCTCTATAAAAATATAGAGTCTCTTGGAGATGATATAACACCTTTTAAGGGTGATGAATGGTTGTTGGATTCTTGGTGCACATTTCATATATCAACCGGAAGAGACCTATTGTAAAACTACACTGGAGTTAATAAGGAATTGTCGCTGTAGAAAATAGTCTCTGAGGTGGCACGAGTTGGAGATGAAAGACTGAGATGATCTGATTCTGTATATGTGTACGTTAAGTTTGGTGCTTAACCAATTTGGGCCCAATGATGCGGCCCAATTCTATTATCTGTTTTTGGCCCTATGATGCAACCCTTATTATTTGAGATGCCCAGCCCAAACCAGAATGCAACTCGGCAGCCCAATACATTTATCTCAATGGCTGAGATTTCAACACGTGGACAGGCTGTGACCGCTGGATGCTTCTGACTGTTTGTATTATTGGTTTGACTCTATCATTTTATCTCACTTCTTCGAGACTATTCTAGGGTTCTATCTACTTCTACTCTCTTTGTTCTCTCACTGAAAACCTTTGGCGCGAACCTCTTTTCTCATGATAGCCTTCAATTCTTTCCAT
>CAIGRR010387007.1:0-12683 GCA_903798365.1 Fraxinus sp. 1973-6204
CAGAGTACTTACTCTTTGAAGATATCATTCAGGTACTTTGAACAGTGAACCTGAAGTTGCACTTGATTTGATTAAATATTGATCTAGTTTAAGACAAACTTCTTCCACCCAAAAGATCTTTCAAATTCCCAAAATATTCGTTTGAGAAAACATAAGTAAACAGGCCTTTTATAATGAATGCATAGCATATTATCTATTTATTGGAGCATAATAACGCTGTTTTATCATTTTCCATTGTCCTTCAAGTGGATACTAAAAGGTTTCGTAGGCAGAGAGTACTTACACTTTGAAGATATCATTTTTTGGTCTTTGAAGTGGTAAGTAGTTTGGCATGGACCTGTTGCATTTATAACTAATATTGTGAAAATAAGAGTACAAGTGATGGAGGTAGATATGGAGACGGCCCAAGGAAAAAAGAAAATAATGAAAATGAAGGGGCCCAGAGATTTACCTCCATCTAGCATGATAGATTTGGAAAACAAGGAATAATTCTAAAATAGAAGCAGTCTAGCTTATGACTCGGCAATATAGAGAAGTAGAGAACTCAAAAGGCCAGAGATGACAAATTACGATGCTACGGCTAGTTGACCCTTGAGGAAAATGGTCAGAATCTTGAGTAGTAATGATGTAGGCTGTGTTTGGTTTGTTAGATTGATTCCTGGTAAGCACTTCAAAATCATTTCATTAGATTGAAAAGAATCTAAAATACAATTTTCCGTTTGGATCAATATCGGGGCAATTTGAAATGCACAGATACCCGAGTGTTTACTTTGGTGGTAATTTACCTGTAATGGAACCATGTCACCCTTGATACAACACTTCATATAGTGGAACTTCATAGTTTCATGGTCAACCGAGAGTAGGACGTGTGCCTGTCAATCTTCAGTTGATATTTTTTAAATAAATGTTATTGCTTTCTCATTTGAATTGTTATGTGTGAATGTGAAAACAGAAACAACCTTGGTCAAGAGATTCTTGGTTATATGATAAGTTCTGAATCTACCGTATTCCCGATTGAAGGCTTGAGTGTCTCTACCCAAATGCAGGAATCAAGGAAATTGATACGTCACGTCTCCTAATGAACTCATGTTCTGACATAACAGATGCAATCATGGTTTTATTAGATCTTATCGAATAATACTGTAGTATCATAGGTTCTTGCAGCTGAAATGTGTTATTTGAACCAAGAACTTGATTTTTTTTTTCCTGTACTTAATAATTGAGCATTGGTGTCACTCAACATGCACTTAAAAGTTGATAAAAAGCTAGTTCTAGAGGATAGGAATGCAGTTTTGGCAAAATTTTCCATCAGGCAGGGGATTCTGCTTAAATCAATGTTATGAAAACTGGATTGGCTGGTTCTACTGGGAAAATCAGGCCTGTTAAGATTAAAAAGTCTTTTACAATAAAAATGGTCTAGAACCCGGCCGACTGGCCTTGGTTAACCCGGATACGCATTACCGGTTTGATCGGTTCACTTCTTTCATCAAAAATACGAATAAACAGCGAACAAATTTTTGAAAAGCGAACAAAAATGGACAAGTTGGAGAGAAATGGATAAAACACAATTCTCTTTGAAAATCACTTTTGCATAGATGAGGCCTTTGCTTAACCTTTATTCATGCGGCTCCTTCAACAGCAAAGGAGTAGTGCTGCAAATGTAAGGCTGTAACTCCTATTACTTGTCGTGAAGATGAAAATGATGAACAGGGGAGAGTCAAAGACCTAATTTATGACTGTTTCGGCTGTTCTCACTTTGAAATGAGGATGAGAGAGAAATAAATTACTTTATGGACTTTTTGACTTGTCACATTGTTCAACAAATTAATAAGAATTAATGAAATTAGCATATAATTAATATATGTTGTCAATAAGTATAGTGTTTTAATTTTTACGGATTAAATATTTCCATTTCAATAGAACAAATTAAATTTGAGTGACTAAATTGAAACCAACCTAAAGAACAGTGACCAAGTGAGTTTTTTTACCCATGTGAACTATCATTTAGTGGATTTTAAGACTTAGCAGTAAAATATGTTTGAACATGCAATTTAGTGGATTTTAGGACTTGGCAGAAAATGAAAGCTGCACTTTTAAAGTTTATCTACTCAAGTACTGGAATTTAATTTGCAAAATTGTCGGTCATTTTTAATTTTACTCACTTCTGTTGCTTCTACACACAGGTTTTAGTGATGACGGCTCAAATTCTTTTAAACATACTTAGACACAGCATAGTAAGAATGGATGCCATCAATCTTCTTGTATTGGATGAATGTCACCATGCTGTGAAGAAACATCCATATTCTTTGGTCATGTCTGAGTTCTATCACACAACACCGAGGGAGAAAAGACCTTCAGTTTTTGGCATGACTGCATCTCCTGTTAACTTAAAGGGTACTTTTGTGATTTGTCCCTTGTGCAGTAATTTAGCCCTTGTTTGAGCGTGGTTTTGAATAGTGATTTTTTGAAGAACGCGTGGTTTAAAAATAAGGAAAAATTTTGGGTTACGTGTAAAATTATTTTATGGGAGAATATATGGTTGAAAATAAGTTTTGGAAAAAATGGAGGCTAAACATAGGCTTAAATTGTTTTGTAAGCTAATGGGTTTCTTGGAGGCAATATCTTTTTTGCCAAGTCTTTGTGAATAAATATATTGCTTTAGTTTTAGCCTCTGCTTGGTCCCCATTTCTTAAAACTCTTTTTTTCTCTCGCTCATTTTAAATCACACATTTTATAGGACCCGCAACTTTTATCAAATTTTAAACCATACATTTCATTAACTTTTATTAAAATTTACTAAAAATATGATTTTAATCCAAGCTAAACAAGGGCTTGCTCTTTTCTCGTCCTGTATACCTTTCAAATAACTGTTCTTTCCTATGCATAATGCAGGCGTTTCTAGCCAAGTGGATTGTGCCGTAAAAATTCGTAATTTGGAAAGTAAACTAGATTCCATAGTTTGTACTATAAAGGACCGTAAGGAGTTGGAGAAACATGTGCCGATGCCCTCAGAAATAGTGGTGGAGTATGACAAAGCTGCTAGTTTATGGTCCCTCCATCAACAAATAAAACAATTGGAGCAGGCCGTTGAAGAGGCAGCTCGGTCAAGCTCCAGAAAAAGTAAATGGCAATTTATGGGAGCAAGAGATGCTGGTTCTAAGGAAGAGATGCGCCAAGTTTATGGTGTGTCTGAACGTACAGAAAGTGACGGTGCTGCAAATTTAATTCAAAAATTGAGGGCTATCAACTATGCACTTGGTGAACTGGGACAGTGGTGTGCTTATAAGGTGATGACTTGTGGATTTCATGTACTTGTCAACTTGGGAGTGAATGTCCTGGTTTGATCTGGCTAAATGATTTGGAGAAACCTTCGACAGCAATGTTTTTCCAATTTCCCTGTTTAGTTAAATCAGTATATTTATTACCATCTCCCCCCATCTCTGCATCCCCCTTGAGGTGGTAGCCATGATGTTTTTGGAATTTGGATATTGGTACACTCTAGGCCTTTTCATTTTGGAGGTCTTTGGTACGGCTATCATAATTCTACTGAAAATGGGTTGGCGGTCAAGGTGGGATGTGGTTTGGGTTCTACTTTTGGTTCTGAGGGCTTGGGGGTGGGATGCTTTACTAATGTATTTGAAGAATACAGATTTTATTTTACTGAAGGATGGTTTGAGGAAGATAGGTTTAACGGTGTCAATTTTTAGAAAGTGAAATTATTTTTTTTCAACACAGTGGAAGTTAAAACGAAGGCATTCTATTCCTGATATGGGGAGTTAGTCACATTGTAAGCGAGTCAACACTGTACTATATTTCCTCAAACCCTGTTTTCTTTTGCAGGTAGCACAAGCATTTTTAACTGCGTTGCAAAATGATGAAAGGGCTAACTACCAACTTGATGTCAAGTTTCAAGAATCGTACCTACATAAAGTTGTCTCGCTCTTGCAATGCCATTTATCTGAGGGAGCCATTTCAGAAGAAACTACAAGCGTTGCCGACATTGGTCGTGGTGCTGGGAATGGGACTGAGGAGCTAGAGGAAGGGGAGCTTACTAACAGTCATGGTGAGTACTTTCCATTGATTTATTAATTAAACTATGCATTAGAAGACATGTTGACTAGATCCTCCTAATGCTACTAAAGGTGAATTGTTAGAATGCCATTTGGTTTTGGTTAATCAAGTAAAGACGTTACTTTTGAATATATCTATTTTCTTGCTGTTAGGATGTTCTTTTCCTTTTTCTTTTTCTAAATCCAAGATTTTTTATGACCATAACTAATTTTTAGTTAGGGGACTTGTTTGGGGGATTATTGTCCTTAAAAGGAAACCCAGGCATTTTGATAATTCAGACATATTAGGTTCCCTAAAATTCAAGAGCTGAAGCATGATTCAACAAAGATTTTAGCGCTACCATTAGAAATTGTAAGCTGAGGCCTGCATACCAAATATATATTTTATTGCAAATTATATGGACACTTCCCAAGACATCATTCTGTTGCAATAACATCACCAACCATTTCTTTTTTAAAAGTTACAGATACATCCCTTTTTAGGTAAAACATCTTACCCTTTTGCCTTTACACTAGATTTCAATCTCTCTCTCTCTCTCCTCTCTCTCTCTCTCATATTTCTGCCCCTCGTTCGATGGAGTTTTTTATCCATTTCTTTTAGTTATGCTTGTCTGCCCAAATTTTGTTTCTTTTAGATTCTGTCTTGCCAAACCTTTTTTTTTTCAATGGGCTTGTCCGGCTTATTATCACTGTTGCGGATTTGTCTTCTGCTGATCGCAACAAGTTGTCCATCTTTAGTTCACCAGCTTCGCATTCTTCCATTCACAAATTCACTCGCATACCAAGAAATCACTAGATAGTATGTCGTAGTGGAGGCAGAATTTCCAAGTTTAGGAGTGCATAAATTACATTTCAGTACTTGCAACAAAATTCCTAAGCAAGTCAGTAGTTCCCTTCATTGCCACGGCTGTGTTGTTTGAAGGAGATGACTGACTGCCTTCAGTTGCGGTTATTTGTAGCTCTGCATTTATGTTTGTTCTGCACCTTCTTCTTTTGGTTGATTCCTGCCTTGTTGGATTTACTGTGGTTATTGCTCCACCACGACATATACGACAGGCTTATTTGGCTTGCTTCTTGAGTTGGGTTCTTTGCAATACTACTTAAATTGGCTAATTTGGATTGCCACTTGAATTGGAGTTTGAATCCTTTTTTGGCAATTCTTCTTGGTTCAATCCTGATTTGGATCCAATAAGTTATAGCTTCTATCAGAAAACGTTCCCGATGCTTTTGTTGGATAAATTCAAATTTGTTGGCGCAAGAACAGTTGGGAAGAAAATCCTGTTATTTTCCATCAAATTTTTTGTCCATCACATTTTCTTAACTTCCTTGTGTGCCTTGCCGCGGTTTTCATTAGGCCAGTCTTTGTCTTTATCTTTGGGAAGATTGCTTGTGAACCCCCATAGATTTTTTCAGTACTATTTTTAACATGGTCTATCCTCGGCAAGTTTAGGTGTAAAAAACTGCTTGAGGTTTGATTTTGACTTTGTTCTTTCTGCTTGTGGGATATGCTCATCAAGTCTTGGTTCCGCATCAAATTCTAGTCTTTTGGTTGGCTTGGACAGCATGCATGGTAAATGCAATTCTGAAGTATCATTTGAGTGACAACTTGCTCGGCTCAATTTGATTTTCAAACTAAATTGGTTTCTACAGCATCATATTGAGTTTGAGGGGAAGATGAAAATATAGAAATATTATATATTATTCTATGTGATTTTTTTCCCAATTGTGTTAGATTATTTTCCTTAATAATTGATTGTGCGATTATCACATAATATTTCTTTTTAGAGCTAGTTGTAACCTTATAAATAGGGTATTCTACGTTGTTATAGTTAGATAAGTTAATTACGTACAATTCATAATTTCTAACATTCTCAACCTTCAGGGAAGGTGAGATATTTTTAAACGATATAGAAACATATATAAGATATAGAAACATATGTAAGGAGTATTATGTTAGGATACTAACTTGCCAGCATTGTGCATTTGCTCAGATTTTGGATAGGTCAACTGCTGATAGGCCGGTCCTTGATAATGGAATATTTGTTAAATGTTAAATTAGCTTATTATTGTCTGATATAGTTGTCTCTGGTGGGGAGCATGTTGATGCGATTATTGGAGCTGCTGTTGCTGATGGAAAAGTGACACCAAAGGTGCAGTCGTTGATTAAAATACTTCTGAGATATGAGCATATGGAGGATTTTCGTGCAATAATCTTTGTTGAACGTGTTGTGGCTGCCTTAGTTCTTCCAAAGGTCAATTGTTTAACAAAAATGACATTGTGTGAGTTATGGTTTATTCTTTTGCTAGCTATTGTCTCACTATGACCTTTAATGTGCTCTATGTACTTGCAGGTTTTTGCAGAACTTCCTTCCCTAAGTTTTGTTAAGTCTGCAAGTTTGATTGGGCATAACAACAGTCAAGAAATGCGAGCATACCAGATGCAAGATACTATTGCCAGATTCCGTGATGGTCGTGTATGTCTAGATTCCAAACCAGTGCTTTTAGATATCTGTAGCTTGTAATTCTCGTTTTTTTCATTGGTGATTACATCTGGTTCAGGTGACTGTGCTAGTTGCCACTAGTGTTGCTGAGGAGGGTCTTGATATTCGGCAATGCAATGTTGTTATTCGTTTTGACCTTGCCAAAACTGTTTTGGCTTATATCCAGTCTAGAGGTCGTGCCAGAAAGCCTGGATCAGATTACATCTTGATGGTTGAGAGGTAACCCTGGGCCATTACATCTTCGAACTTCCTGCCTTCTTGCGAAAAGAGAACTAATATGGCGTACTTTAATATAACTTGATATAGAGAAAATTTATCGCATGAGGCATTTTTGAAGAATGCTAGAAATAGTGAAGAAACCTTGCGGAAGGAAGCCATCGAGAGGACTGATATTAGTCATTTGAAGGACACCCCAAATATAAATTCTGGAGAGGCTGCAGCTGGTACAGTGTACCAGGTGCAGTCAACTGGTGCTGTCGTGAGCTTAAATTCTGCCGTTGGACTTATCCACTTCTACTGCTCCCAACTGCCCAGTGACAGGCATCTCTCTTTCCAAATCTTCCTTTACAGTGGTCAATACAATGTAGTTTTTGGCCTTTAAATCATCTTCACTTATATGCAGGTATTCAATTCTTCGTCCAGAGTTTATTATGGACCGTCATGACAAGCCCGGAGGCCCCACTGAATATTCATGCAAGCTTCAACTTCCCTGTAATGCACCATTTGAGAAACTGGAAGGTCCTTCATGCAGGTCGATGCGTCTAGCACAACAGGCATGCTACGTTCTAAAAATCCTTGTTAGTTTTGTCTAGTATGACCTGAGATTATCATATGGATAGGTTATGCAATTTGCAGGCTGTTTGTTTAGCTGCTTGCAAGAAGCTCCATGAGATGGGAGCATTTACCGACATGCTATTGCCAGACAAGGGAACAGGGGTAGACGCCGAGGAAGTAGAACAAAATGATGATGGAGATCCACTTCCAGGAACTGCTAGGCATAGAGAGTTTTATCCGGAAGGTGTAGCTGACATCCTTCGGGTTTGTTCTTCCATCATCTCATTTTAACTGCTCTATGTGGCATACTAGATTTGATCCATCGAAAGATAAATCTGTGTTCTCAGTTTTGATGATTGACTTTGCAGTTGTTGTCAATTAGTTTTAATAATTGATGTAATGTTTTTCAAGTTGGTTTTTTCTTTGCATTCATCTAATATACATTTAGGTACACCGCCTTTTAAGTACCTGGAGGATTTATACTCTTTATGTTGGAGATAGGAACTTATTATCATGAACTTATATATCTTACGACATTCACAGATGATTGTGCTCACATGCTGACATTAACATTAGCACATAAAAATTCATGCTTACATATGTGTGTACATGTATAAAGGCTTACATATTTATGGTATTGATAGTCCTTTTCTTTATAATTATCCATGAGGCACAAGAGGTAAAGGGAAACATTAAAGAGGATTTTAGGAAAGGAAGTTGAACCACAATTGCCTCGGGTTATGGGATTCCCAATTTCTTGGACAGAATTTGAATATCATCCCTCTAAATTTCTTGAATCTGATTACATTATGAAAAATATTTCCTTCAGTTTTTTAACCCGGGTAGTTCTTTTACTAATGAAGAATTTTCTGTAACTTTCACTTCTGTATTCTAGATATTAAAGCTTTTAAATGTCACACCTATGTGACATAAATTTAGTAGCTTCTTCATGAAGCTAGTATCTGTTTTTTTATCCGTCATTTATTAAGAAGCAAAGGTAGTTATGAGATGGAGGTGACCAGATCAAAAGGAGCAATAGAAAAGTCTTAACATTTGTGCGTGATTCTTGTGCAATTGACACACAAATAAAGAATGACGCATTATGCTTGAGAAATGAATTGGTTTTCGAGCAATAACTTCTTTCTTATCCCTTAGGCAGATATTACCTCTCTTAGAAGGATATTGTTATATTTGTATTCTATTTATCTTGGCTCTACAGGGAGAATGGATTTTATCCGCTAAAGATGGTTGCGAGGACTCCAACTTGTTTCATCTTTACATGTATGCATTCAAATGCGAAAACATTGGCTTCTTAAAAGACCCCCTCTTAAATCAAGTTTCTGAGTTTGCAGTGTTGTTTGGCTGTGAGCTGGATGCAGAGGTGCCTTACTTTCTACATTAGCTTTACATAAATGGAAATTGTGTTCTTTATATAATATCCATTTCTTAATAGGTATTATCGATGTCGATGGAATTATTCATTGCTCGAGCCGTGATAACAAAAGCATCCCTTGATTTTAGAGGGCCAATAGAAATTAGAGAGTCTCAGGTACATTGATTCTTTCCTTATTAATTTATTTTAAACTATTCTTTTTAGTTTTGTGTTGAATGCTCTGTAATTAACATTGATTTTCATTTATGTTCAGCTGGCATTACTTAAGAGATTTCATGTACGACTTATGAGCATTGTATTGGATGTGGATGTTGAACCATACACCACTCCGTGGGATACTGCGAAGGCATATTTATTTGTTGCCGTGAATGGGAAAGAATCTGCAGACCCTATAAATAATATTGATTGGGATCTGATTGGAGAAGTAACTAAAACAGATGCATGGAGCAATCCCCTGCAAAGAGCTAGGCCAGATGTTCATCTTGGCACTAATGAGAGGACGCTAGGGGGAGACCGACGGGAATATGGATTTGGAAAATTACGTCATGGCATGGCCTTTGAACAGAAATACCATCCTACCTATGGCATTAGAGGAGCTGTTGCACAGTTTGACGTGGTGAAAGCATCTGGATTGGCTCCTAATCGGGATGTGATTGAATTGCCCCATCAACTGGATGTTTTAAGCAAAGACAAATTGATGATGGCTGATTCCTATATTTGTACACAAGACCTGGTCGGAAGAATTGTGACTGCAGCTCATTCTGGAAAGAGGTTTTATGTTGATTCTGTAAGATTTGATATGACTGCAGAGAATTCATTCCCAAGGAAAGAAGGATACCTTGGTCCTCTAGAGTACAGTTCGTATGCAGATTATTATAAACAGAAGTATGTATCTTATTGCTGCTTCAAATTTCTTGTCTTCCTTTTTTTATTCCTTTTGCTATTTTCATAAATACTCTATTTATGTCGTTTTGTTTGTTTATTTTTCTAGTCATTACACTTACTGTTATTACTGATTTTTGTTGTGTGGGGTGGGGGGTGTCGTTTCCAGAAGTGTTGAAAGAGAAGAAACCTTGTGGGGAGTATTAAATGTCTTGCGGAGTTAATAAGGTGGCTTATAAAGCCGTTAATATGTTTTGGAGTTTCTCACTCGCAACTGTTTACAAGTCATCAAATATTGGGAAAGCTTTAGATCATTACTAACAAAGATGGTGCATTTGACTTGCTCTCTGAATTAAATGTAGGTATGGTGTTGAACTGATCTATAAACAGCAACCTCTAATAAGAGCCCGCGGTGTTTCATATTGCAAGAATCTTTTGTCACCACGGTTTGAACATTCAGAAGGCATGTTATTTGCATCTTTTTCCTCTATCTTGGTGAGCTAGATCATTTTGTTGTACTCTTGGACTAATAGTGGAAGTTTCTACTCTATAGGTCAAGAAGGTGAAGCTGAGGACACACCTGAGAAAACATACTACGTTTTTCTCCCTCCTGAACTCTGTTTTGTACATCCACTTCCTGGATCACTAGTTAGGGGTGCTCAAAGATTGCCGTCAATTATGCGTAGGGTAGAAAGCATGTTGCTTGCTGTACAACTTAAGGATATCATTAATTATCCTGTTCCTGCCTCCAAGGTATTATCAAATCCTGTGTAGTACTTTTGAAAATTTATTAAATTATGGTAGCTGTTATGTGAACCTTTTTGTTTTCAGATTTTGGAAGCCTTGACTGCAGCTTCTTGCCAAGAGACTTTCTGCTATGAAAGAGCAGAACTTTTAGGAGATGCTTATTTAAAATGGGTCGTTAGTCGATTTCTTTTTCTGAAATATCCGCAGAAACATGAAGGCCAGCTCACTCGGATGAGACAGCAAATGGTGAGCAACATGGTTCTCTATCAATATGCATTGAACAAGGGACTTCAGTCATACATCCAGGCAGATCGATTTGCTCCATCTAGATGGGCCGCTCCTGGGGTGCTACCTGTCTTTGACGAGGACACCAAGGAAGCAGGATCCTCATTGTTTGAACAGGAAATTGGTCCCCATGAAGGTGCAGGTGGGAAGACCCGCAATGGTGATGGATATGAAGAAGATGAAATGGAAGACGGTGAACTTGAGAGTGACTCAAGTTCATATCGAGTACTCTCAAGCAAAACGCTGGCAGATGTTGTGGAAGCTCTAATAGGTGTGTATTATGTTGAAGGTGGAAAGAATGCTGCAAACCACCTTATGAAATGGATTGGGATTGAGATAGATTTTGATTTGAAAGAGAGAGAGTTCTCAATTAAGCCCAGTAATGTTCCCGAAAATATACTTAGGACTGTTGACTTTGACGCATTACAAGGTTCCTTGAACATCAAGTTCAATGATCCCGGCTTGTTGGTGGAAGCTATAACTCATGCATCACGTCCTTCTTCCGGAGTGTCTTGTTATCAACGCCTGGAATTTGTTGGTGATGCAGTTTTAGACCATCTCATCACAAGGTACTTGTTCTTCACATACACAGAACTGCCTCCGGGACGCTTGACTGACTTGCGAGCTGCTGCTGTTAATAATGAGAACTTTGCACGTGTGGCTGTTAAACATAACCTTCATGTACATCTTCGGCATGGATCAACTGCCCTTGAAAAACAGGTACATTACATTTTCTTTATTAATTGGCTTGTTTGTATTATATTGATTGCTTTTGTAAAAATCATGTAATGAGACACTCTGGTTTCCTTAATTATCAGATTCGAGATTTTGTCAAAGAAGTTCAGAATGAACTTTTAAAACCTGGATTCAACTCTTTTGGTCTGGGGGATTGCAAAGCTCCCAAAGTTCTTGGTGATATTGTTGAATCAATTGCTGGGGCCATCTTCCTTGACAGTGGATGCAACACTGCAGTTGTATGGAAGGTTAGCGACATTTCAAAATTAGCGTTTTGGTGATTTCGATGGTTATTTATAGTTTACTGGGGATGGATGGGAAGCTAGAAGTGAAAATTCTCTTGTTTTTGTATATTTCCAGGTTTTCCAGCCATTGCTGAATCCTATGGTTACCCCAGAGACACTCCCTATGCACCCTGTTCGAGAATTGCAAGAACGATGTCAGCAACAAGCTGAAGGTCTGGAGTACAAGGCCACGCGAAGTGGGAATATGGCAACTGTAGAAGTATATGTTGATGGTGTCCAGGTTGGGATTGCCCAGAATCCCCAGAAGAAAATGGCACAAAAACTGGCTGCTAGGAATGCTCTTGTTGCTTTGAAAGAGAAGGAGACAGCCGAAGCCAAGGAAAAAGGTGAAGAAGATGATGAGAAAAAGAAGAAGAATGGCAGCCAAACTTTTACCAGGCAGACCTTGAATGATATATGCTTGCGGAGAAATTGGCCAATGCCGCTATACAGGTAATTAGATTTCGTCTTTTTTAAGTTAAAATTTATGCATTAAAGGAAGTCATCTTGTCGTTTGATATTCTCTGCATTAATTTAGTATTTTTCACTTTTAGATGTGTACAAGAAGGTGGTCCTGCACATGCAAAAAGATTTACATTTGCTGTGCGCGTTAATACTTCTGATAGAGGATGGACTGATGAATGTATTGGAGAGCCTATGCCAAGCGTCAAGAAAGCCAAGGATTCTGCTGCAGTTCTCCTCCTTGAACTTCTGAATAAATGGTATACACGATAATGTTTCAAGAACTAAGGGAGGCTCGGAAATTTTGCATGAAATAAAGAGTGCCGGGGATGCCCATTAATCTGCTAGGTGATATTTCACTACAAACATACCTTTATTTTCGTTCGTCTCAACCAGGGAAAAAGACACCCATTTGTCTTTTCTATTGGGGAAGCTGCTATTTGTTATAGTTTATTGGTCGGTCTTTGGCCTAGGCCTTTGATGGATGAATGGATCTATTTGCTTCTTGTTGCAAGGCTCTAATTAGGTAGTGGGAAAAAAAAAAAAAAAA
>CAIGRR010387107.1:0-11550 GCA_903798365.1 Fraxinus sp. 1973-6204
TTTTATTTCACATATATTTGAACATTATTGCTTCCAGGGCCGTACTTGTGTTGCGTGAGGCTTGAGATGAGTATCAAAATTCTATATATATATATATATATATATATCTTCATTGGAGTTCTGGATGAAGAAGAAGTCATTTTCCAAGCTAAACTCTCAATCCTTGATGAAATTTGATCTTCAATAATTTGGAATTTTAAAAACCCAAACTCCTTAGACTTCTTTTATTCTATCAAACCCAAATAACATGGAATTTAGATCACACCATAACAAGGGTGATAGGTGTGTTAGGCAACCATGGAAATTCTTATGCTGCCAACTATCCTTGGAAGAATGTGAGGTCAAAGGCTAAGAATATGTTAGATAAAACCATTACTCGCTGTTGAGAGTAGGTGAGGTGAGGCTACAAATTGAGGGTATGAGTACATGAAGTAAGACCTTCACTAAGGAGACTGATAATAGGTGAGGTGAGATCTTCACTTGGGGATGAGAATAGGTGAACTTAGGCTTTTATTATTCGAGGACGCTGAGAATAGGTAAGGCAAGGCCTTCACTCAAAGCAACCAACATGGGAGTACGACCTCCACGTGATAGGTTGAAGGCTCACGTGAGCTGGAAGCAAACGATAGTTCCTCAAGTTCAACGCTAACATTTATGTTAGGCTTAGGACTTTGATGTTTGAACTTCGATACATGACCATGGACATATTCATTGAAGAGGTCAAGATTATGTTGGTTTGGCAAAATAATCATAGTACGATTTTCTAATGTGTGCATTCGACCCTCACATGTTTGGGGTTGTACTTAGTATTCTCCTAATACTGTCTCTTCTAACCCTATACACCTTAGTACAATATGGCATGTCGAATATTCCTTGAGTGTATGTTTGGGACAATATATAGTTACATATCGGACATGATCAGACAGTATGATAAATAAGATCTTTTTTTTTCTTCCCTAATAATACTATTCAGAACTATCAATCCTTATCAAACGTAATTCCTAACATTTTAAACTTAAAGGCTAAAAAACTTGCTGCCTTGAAACAAAATCTCTATCTACGCCGCCAACTATGGACCCTTTTCCAGTCACCTTCCAGCCACCAAAGCCTCTGGACATTGATACCAATAGAAAGCCCTTATCATCCTCTACAATAACCACTCAAGAATGTACAATCTGCTGAAATCTCCCTCTCCGGCCATCAGCTTGGTCGGGGACCAGAATCGATCAATTGCCCATGTCTAGATGACTCCAACTATGGCAGCAAATTAGTCTAAATAGTTGTTGATTGATCTAAATTAATTATGCCGGTCGCGATCCCCTTTCAGTCAACTCCGAACATTGCAGGTTTTGACTCCATCTGGTCAACCCATGGTCGCGAACCACATGGGCTGAAGTTGTCTACCTCAGGTGCATCTCTTCCAACAATGGTTTTGAACCAATTTTGTCCAAAACAAGTCCAATTTATGGCAGAAATTCTAGCTTTTATGCGAAAAATTTGGTACCAAGGAATTTGATGAACCATTGTTACTCCAAATGTTCAATTCAAATGCTAAAACTTCAATTGATGATGGGAAATCGATGGGTGAACAAGCAATTGAGCCAATTAACAATTCTAACTATGGATTGGATTCAATTCATAACCGGGCATGCGATAGAGTTTCTAGGGAGCCAATTGTTGATCCTATTGTCATTTCTGCCCCTAGTTCGTCTACGAGAATTGGAATTCGAGGTCATCAGATCATGGGTAACACTCCAATTGACAGAATTGAAGATTAATCAAGTCCCAATTTCACCCCTCAATGTATGGTAGATGAGTCCCATTCAATTCCAAATTCTAGTATTATGGATGCTTCAATTGTTGATGTCTCAATTGTTAATGATCAAAATTTGGACAATATACATGCAATTGAGGTTACTAATGGTATGGGTAAGGATTCAATTGAAGATATTGTTAGTCAATTAAATCCCAAACATTTTCCCCAAACCTTAACTATGGAACTCACTTCAAATAAAAATTCAGATTGTTTGAAACACTCATCAAATGAGGGAACCTCCAATGGTTTCCTCACCATCCAATGCTCTTACAATGGCACAAGCATCGATCAATAACATGGCAAAACTCAATTCCAACTTTGATCCTCTTCCACGAATATTACTGAAAACTGATCATGATGCATCCAAATTGTCAAACGGACCGCATATTTGAAATTATCAGACCCAAATTATGCCAAATAGGTTCGTCCCCTCTTTGCCAGACAACTCGTACCGTTGGTCCCCCGGTACGTAACATCCACGCGCGGCCTACTCCAGTTGATTCCAATGCTCCAGGCTCAGCTACACCACCTGTTCTCTCGTCTCGAGTGGCAGGAGCTACCTAGGCTCCTCGATCTTATGCTGTAGCACTCAATTGCAAACCTACTCTTACACAGGCTGAAAGAAGTTAGAAAAAATCATTTGCGCACGTCCTTCGTGCTCCTTAGGACTGCAGACATCGTAGTTTGATTTCTAAGGAACCATATATTCACCATGGTGAACCTGTAATATTTTTTGAAGAGTCTGATGAACAGTTCTTGATGGAGGCCTACAGGTTTACACTTGTATGTAAATTTATATATCGTAAACTTTCTATGATCGAGGTACGCGAGAACTTTATGTGCTTTGGATTTATTAACGATTATGAGATTGGTTTAATTAATTATGTGGACATTATTATCCATGTGGCACACGAGAATGATTATTCATGATTATTCCTCAAACCCACTTAGTACATTGATGGTTATCCTATGCGGATTTTTAAGTGGACCCCCAGTTTTAGTCATAAACATGAGGTTCCTATTGCTCTAGTTTGGGTTTCATTTCCATTGCTCCCTACTCTTTTTCGGGCTAAAAGCGCATTATTCGCTATAGCTTAGGCTATTGGGCTCCTACTTCGTATTGACGAAGCAACTACTGATCTTCGACAACCTAGTAAGGTACGAGTATGTATTGAAGTTGATTGGGAATGTAAACTTTGTGATAGAGTATGGATTGAGAGGGAGAAGAGGGTAGATATTGGCAGCCTGTTGTATATGATAAGGTGCCACCACCTTAATCCTTAGATGTAGACACTACGGACATTCGGATGAGAGTTGTTCTAGTAGTTTGCATCCTGCCCCACCATATGTGGGGTCCGATTGTTGTTGACCCGACTTATAAGCCTAATCCAGTTTTGGCTAAGGATAATGGTAAGGTGAAGGAGGTTGTGACTACGCATTTCCAGAGATGGATGCCTATTAAGAGAAATCAAAGGAGACAACATAGTACATTAGATGTGATTTCTCATTCTATTCCTCAGACTGTTAACACTATTGCTCATATTATCCCCGTCACTACAGTTACTACATCACAAACAACTGTTAATCATTTCGCCTCTAGTCTTTATACTGCTCCACCTGTTATTAGCAATATTGCTCCACATATTACTACCACTCTACCATCAAATCATTCTATAGTTGCTCCTATTAGGGTGAATACTCAGAGTTCTCGTGTTATTACATTAGCTCCTCATTTAGCAGTTCAGTATGTGAACCCTGTCAACAGTGTTCCTATGATGGTTAGTTCTACATATTTTGATCCTCGTTTGGTGGATATGTTAGATAGGCCACATGGAAATATGGAGCCAGATGTTCCTGTTATCTTTGCACCTTGTTAGGAGAATATGAAGGCTTTTTTATCTACAGATCACTCAGATTCTATTTTTTTTTCTCATATTGAAGTTCATCAACAATGTTAATATCGCCGATCTTCTGCTAATGTCTTGGCAGTTATGGCTGGTAGGACAAATGATGATGGTTTGTTGTGACATCCTAAAACATTACCATGCTTTTTATTGTGATGTACCTTTCATGTAGCTAGTAAAAGTTGTGTTAATGATAATATAACCATATAAAAAGAATTTAATTAAGACTTTGGTTAATTAAAAATAAATAACCATGTGAAGAAATTAAGGGGAATGAAATGGCTACCCTATAGATACTACCTTACCACACTAATTACTAAAATAAAAAATGGCATGATAGGGTAAAATGTGGTAAAGTAATATTTAGAGAAAATTAATTGTAATGACAAATGGCTTATTAAGGTAAAATGTGGAAAAGTAATGATTAGAGAAAATTAATTATAATAACAAATGTCCTATTAGGATAAAATGTGACAAAAAAAAAAATTTGTAATGACAAATGGCATATTAGGGGTAAAATGTGGCAAAGTAATGATTATGGAAAATTAAATTAATTATTATTTTAATTCTTAATCACTACTATAAATAGAGGAGGATGAGATAAAAAAAAATAGAACATACAACAATTTGAAAAAGAAAGTACTTTTATTATCTTGCAACTTGAAGGTGAGTAATCTATACCTATTTTTATTCCAAACATATTTATTACAATTATGTTCATTGAATCACTTCTTACTTTTTTTTTTAAAAAAAAAAAAAAATTTGATTATAGATTCAAGATTCTACCCATTGACATTGCATTGGATAATGCTTGATATTATTGATTATACACCAAATTGGTGTAATTGACTAATGGACTCATATTGTGTTATTCTCAATTTGCACGTACGGGTAGAATTGAACATCTATAATTGGGGCCCATTATTTTCCTTACTTATTTTGGAAAGAAAGACATTTATGGTATAGATTACTCGCTGGATAAGTGTAATAAGTGTATTCATAGTATTATTATTTTTTGTAGATGATCACCATTGAGTATATTGATTTTACCTTGAAGGAATTGATGATTTCACAGAACGGACAATATTGCATGTATGTCAAGGAAGTTCATACATGGATGACATATTCAGAGTTCCCAAGCTTCCACCACTTTTTAGGAGCCCATTACTATATTGACTATTTCAAGGCCAGTACTATGATGTACTTATTTATAGATAATTTTTGAAATCTTTAATATGTAGTGTAACTTTAGTGTAACAACTAGTCTCTAATGTACTTTTTGCAATATAACAAAGTATGTGAGAAAATGTTTGACTATCTTTAATACGTAGTGTAACTTTTGTGTAACAACTAGTCTTTAATGTACTTTTTGCAATCACACTTGCTCCCTCTTTACAAAGTACTTGAAATTTATGAGATTTATATATATAAGTTCATAGTAAATGACAAGATTGGAAGCTGACAATTTTGGTATCAGAGCAAATGTTTTAAACTAGATCTTGTGACATGATATACATGCAAATTTCATCTTTTGGCATCCATTCACCAGGTATGTCTTATATTTTATGTGAAATTTTTCTTAATTGTTCTAAGAAGTCGGAAAAAACAAAGTGAAAATTTTGAGAAGATATAAACATAAGTACAATGCTTCATATAGACACCAAATTATAAAAATAACAATAAAAAATTTATAGATCAATAACGGACATTGTTGTTTTACAATAGGCCAGGAAATGTCTCAGAATAGTCAAAGTGATAGCAACACTGCATCAATTGAACATTTGACTCAATTGGTCCGACGTCAAGCTCAACAGATAAATCAACTAATCAATAATTATACTTCCAATAGAGAATCTTCTCAGATCAAAGAAGAAAATGATACCAGTAATCGTTTTCAACTATTAAAACCCCCGGTATTTGAAGATGAGAAAGATCCAATTGAAGCGGAAAATTGGATTCGTACCATGGAACATATGTTACGTATGCACATATTCCAGAATCCGAGAAAGTTATATGTGCATCATTTATGTTAAAGGGAAATGACGGGCATTGGTGGGATACCTTAACCAGTACTGGAGAAGCTCAAGACATGATCTGAGAAACCTTATACGAAAAGTTTCGAGCAAAATATTTCTCTTCTGCAGCCAAACAGCAAAAGTTAAATGAATTTCTATTTTTAAAACAAGAATCAATGACTGCATCTGAGTACATTATGAAGTTTGAAGAATTATGACGTTTTGCAACTCACGCGACCCCTACAAGCGAAGTAAAAATTGATCGTTTCATTGGAGGGCTAAAACCTGAATTGGCACGAGATGTACAGATGTCAGGAACTCAAGGTTTGGATTTTTCTATGATAATAGATAACGCATTAGTGGCAGAACAAGTAGAGGCCAAAATCACTTAAGCCTGAGAAATGAAAACCTCAAAAAATAGGCATTGTAAAGGTACCCCTAAAAGTACCAGGATTGACAAAAATGCTCATTGGTTTCCAAACAAAAAGCTTTGAATGGAAGACATATCCAAGGAGACAATGTCTACACCATGTCCTCATTGTGGAAAGTTCCATAGTGGGTTTTGTTAACTTAAACTTGGATTGTGTTTTGGATGCAGAAAAGAGGGCCATTTGGTAAAGGATTGTCCAAACAACAAAAGGAAAAATCAGCAGAAACCGAGTCCTCCAACAGGTAGAGTATTTGCAATGGCACAACCTGAAGTTGTTGAAGATGCGAAAGTTGTTACAGGTACGACGTATGTCTATGCTACACCTGCTCTTGCCCTATTTGATTCAGGTGCCACTCATTCCTTCATATCCACAAAATTTTTGCATAATCTAAACACATAACCAACTTCAGTACCACATAATATGAACATCGTTGCTCTTTGTGGACCAAATCGCCATAAAAAAATTATTTTTCCAAAGGCCAGGTTGTATATTGAGCATGTAAAACTTCCAGCAAATCTTATCCTACTTGATTTCCATGATTTTGATATTATATTAGGCATGGATTGGTTAACCACCTATGAGGCTTTAATTGATTGTAAGTCCAAAACGTTGAAGCTTCTAGGTAAAAACACCATATCCTTTCTAGTACCTGAGAAAACATCTAGAATTATAATTTCGGCAACTAAGGCTACCATGCTTTTAACTCAAGGACATTCTGGGTATTGGGTAAGTTCCAACTCAATGCAAACAAAGCTATTACCCCCATCATCATTAACCAATGTCCAGGGATTTGAGGATGTATTTCCTGAGGACTTACCTGGGCTACAACCGGATTGGGAAATTGAATTCGGAATAGAGATACAACTAGGTACTTATCCTATATCCAAAGCTCCATACCGAATGGCCCCCTCTGAACTTAAGAAATTAAGAAGTCAATTAGATGACTTGCTAAAGCGAGGATTCATCCAACCAAGTACATCTCCGTGGGGTGCTCCAGTTTTTTTGTTAAAAAGAAAGATGGAACCTTATGACTTTGTATCAATTATTAGGAACTTAATAAGATCGCTATTAAAAACAAGTACTTGTTACCCCGTCTTGATGATCTATTGGATCAGCTACAAGGTTATGCTATTTTCTCAAAAACTGATTTACGATCTGGGTACCATCAATTGAAGATTAAAAAGGAAGACGTTCCTAAGTCCGCATCTCGTACTCGTTATGGGCATTTTGAATTTCTTGTAATGCCGTTTGGACTAACAAATGCACCGGTAGTATTTATGGATCTAATGAATTGAATCTTCAAGGACTATCTGGACAAATTTGTCATTGTATTCATTGATGATATTTTAGTTTACTCAAAAACTCGAGATGATCATGTAAACCATCTTCGCATAGTCTTACATATTTTACGAAAAAAGAAACTTTATGCTAAATTTTCAAAATGTGAATTTTGGTTGGAAAAAGTTGTATTCCTAGGACAAGCCATCACCAAAGAAGGAATTTCAGTAGATCCTGGTAAGATTGATGCGATTTTTAAATGGACGTAACCAACTATGCCTACCGAAGTATGTAGTTTTCTTGGGCTAGCTGGGTATTATCGACGATTTGTACACAATTTTTCGAAGATCGCCTCTCTTTTGACTCGACTCACACGGAAAAATATCCCATTTAGATGGACAGATGAGTGCAAGAGGAGTTTTCAAGAACTTAAAACACGGCTTACTACTGCACCCATTCTAACTATTCCTGATGGAACGGAGGATTTACGATTTATAATGATGCCCCAAGAAATGGATTAGGTTGTGTTGATGCAACATGGTAAAGTAATTGCATATGCCTCCCGACAATTGAAATCTTATGAACTAAACTACCCTGTACATGATTTAGAATTGGCAGCCATTGTATTTGCGCTAAAAAATATGGCGCCACAATCTTTATGGAGAAAAATGTGAGATCTTCACAAATCATAAAAGCTTGAAGTACTTCTTTACCGAAAAAGAGTTGAATATGAGACAAAGAAGATGGTTGGCGTTAATCAAAGATTATGATTGTACCATTAGTTACCATCCAGGAAAAGCAAGTATAGCACTAAGCAGAAAACTTTACCACCAAGAGACCTTTGTCCAATCAAATGAAGATAGAGAAAGCTCTCGATTGGAAGAAAAAGAACCAAATAGAAAATGATTACCTGCTCTTACTATACAACCCACCCTCATGGAGAAGATTAAAAAAGGTCAAAAGATTTATTCTTTTGCTACTAAGACTCGACAAAGCTTAGCAAGTGGAAAACTAATAGATTATAGTATTTCAGCTTAGAGAATTCTTCTATATAGACATCGAATATATGTACCAGCTATAAACAGATTACGGGACGAAATTCTATACGAAGCACATACAACTCCTTATACTGCTCACCCTAGAACCACCAAATTACACCACAACGTTAAAGCATTATATTGGTGGTCGGGTATGAAACGTGAAATTGCAGAATTTGTAGCCATATGCTTAACCTGTCAATAGGTAAAAGTAGAACATCAAAGACCAGAAGGGTTGTTACAACGTTTACAAATTCTAGAATGGAAATGGGAACATATTACAATGGATTTTATGTGTGGTCTGCCCAAAGTGACAAAAGGTTTTAACGCTACTTGGGTAATAGTAGATCGAACTGACTAAGTCTGCACACATTTTACCCATTAAAATGACCTTCAAAATGGAACATTTTGCTACCTTGTATAAACAAGAAATAGTATGACTCCATGGGGTACCCATTCCGATTACATCACATCATAACCCTCGATTTTTATCACGATTATGGAAGGAGATACAAAGCTGTTCAGGTACGAAGCTTTAATTCAGTACAGCCTTTCATCCACAAACTGATGGACTAAGAGAGCGAACTATCCAAACTTTGGAGGACATTCTTTGCATTTGTGTTTTGGAGTTTCAGCACAGTTGGGATCATTATCTACCCTTAATTGAATCCAGTTGATATTCATCCTGGTTTAACCTGGAGGAAAACCAGTGAAAATATTAATGAGGGTTGCTAAGGAGCTTCATAAGAAGGAAATACCTATATTTCATGTATTGTGGAAAAGTAATGTCATCGAAGAAGAAACTTGGGAAAGAGAGGACGAAATGAAAGCTCAATACCCCGAACTTTTTGACTAAGGTCATTTCAAGGACGAGATTTTTTTCAGGGGGGAAATTGTGACATCCCAAAACTTTACTATGCTTTTTATTGTGATGTACCATTCATGTAGCCTAGTAAAAGTTGTGTTAATGATAATATAACCTTATAAAAATAATTTAATCAAGATTTTGGTTAATTAAAAATAAATAACCATGTGAAGAAATTAAGGGGAATGAAATGGCTACCCTATAGATACTACCTTATCACACTAATTACTAAAATAACAAATGGCATGATAGGGTAAAATGTGGCAAAGTAATAATTATATAAAATTGATTGTAATGACAAATGGCCTATTAGGGTAAAATGTGGCAAAGTAATGATTAGAGAAAATTAATTATAATGACAAATGACTTATTAGGGTAATATGTGACAAAAAAAAATTGTAATGACAAATGGCCTATTAGGGTAAAATGTGGCAAAATAATGATTAGGAAAAATTAAATTAATTAGTGTTTTAATTCTCAATCACTACTATAAATAGAGAATGAGAGAAAAATAGAACATATGATTGGGACCTGTTTTTAATCCAAACATATTTATTACAATAATGTTCATTGAATCACTTTTTACTTTTTTAAAATTGATTATAAATTCAAGATTCTACCCGTTGACATTGCATTGGATATTGGCATTGCATTGAATAATGCTTGATATTATTAATTATACACCAAATTGGTGTAATTGACTAATGAACTCATATTGTGTTATTTTCAATTTGCGCACACGGGTAGAGTTGAACATCTATAATTGGGACCATTATTTTCCTTACTTATTTTGGAAAGAAAGACATTTATGGTATAGATTACTCGATGAATAAGTGTATTAATATTATTATTATTAGATGATCACCATTGAGTATATTGACTTTACCTCATAGGAATGGATGATTTCACAAGACGGACAATATTGCATGTATGTCAAGGAAATTCATACATGGATGACATATCCAGAGTTCCCAGGCTTCCATCACTTAAGAGCCCATTACTATATTGACTATTTCGAGGCCAGTACTATGATTTACTTATTTACAGATAGTGTTTGAAATATTTAATATGTAGTGTAACTTTTGTGTAACAACTAGTCTCTAATGTACTTTTTGTAATATAACAAAGTATGTAAGAAAATGTTTGACTATCTTTAATATGTAGTGTAACTTTTGTGTAACAAGTAGTCTCTAATGTACTTTTTGCAATATAACAAACTAACAAAGTAACATATTCCATATTTTTCAATGATTGGGATTGAAAAAGAACAAAATATGTCAAACTTGTAATCTTAAAGATCGACCCCTACAAATTATCAACACTTGTTCCCTCGTTACAAAGTATTCGAAATTTATGAAATTTATATATGTAAGTTCAAAGTAAATGACAAGATTGGAAGCTGACATTTGTCCTAATTGGTCGGAAAATAAATTTGAAAGCCACTGATTCTTCATTTCCTAGGATGGTGACTAGGAGTCGATCGCATGATATCTCTTCACACACATCCAGATGAGTACCATCATATGGAATGCGAGAGGCGTAGCTAGTGTAGCTACTCACCGACGCATGAAAAGACTTATACAGCTTCATCAAATTTATCTCTTGGTTATACTGGAGCCTTTTATTCTTCAGCATAGATTTGCATATATTCGACGATATCTGCGCTTTGACATGGGAGTTCAGAATGCGTCGAAACAAGATCAGGTTTCTTTGGAACACAGGGACTACTCTTACTATTATCATTAGTCATCCTCATATCCTTCACGTTAGAGTTGAGGATCCCAGACTAACGCGTCCTATCTATCTGACTCCTATCTATACATAATGTAACGTAGCTATCAGGAAGGATTTGTGGGAGGGTCTTCACAACATTTCCCTCAATATGGATGACCCTTAGTTAGTTGGGGGAGACTTTAACATTATTACATATGATGGTGAGCGCATTGGTCACAATACTCGTGATTGAGGCACTACTACTTTCTCTGATATGATGTTAGATTTTGGTTTGGAGGACGCCGATTTCCTAGAGAATTGGTATACTTGGACCAACGGTCGAGTCAAAAAGAGACTAGATAGGGTACTGATTAATTCTACAACTGCAACATGACTGCTTACAGTGAGGCACTTGAATCGGACTTAATTTGATCATTCACCTTTATTACTTCAGTGCATTTCTGAGGATGATTTGGGGCCTAGACCTTTCA
>CAIGRR010387190.1:0-10224 GCA_903798365.1 Fraxinus sp. 1973-6204
AGTTTGGCTAAGAATCTAGTTTTTAATAAATTTTCATAAAAGTTAATGAAATGTGCGATTGAAAAATAGATAAAAAAAAATGTAAATGTCATAAAATGTGATTTATGAGCAGGTAATTAAATGGACAAGTAGGTAAGTAGAAAGAAAATGGACCCACGATTTTTCTCCCTCAAATTGAACAAAACCGTTTCAAAGTAGTATGGCTTAGGTTTCAATTTTTGAAAACCACACAAAACCGAATCGAACCGTTTTTTTTTTATTTCAAATTTAATTTTATTAACTTACAAATTTTAAAGTTTTCACTTTTCAAAAAAAAAAATACCAATTTAACAATACAAATTATAATCAACTTGAAATAATCATATAAAGTAAATTAAGGCCGTGTTTGAGCCACCTTTTTCATCCCTATAAATGAAAAATATGACTGTTATCCATCACATCAAACCATCAATTTTGAATTTCTATCTTTTGTGTGAACCCAATAACGACTATATTTTTCATTCTCATTCTAGAAAAGGGTGACTCAAACAGAGCCTAAGTTTATCATTATTGGTCAATGATTTTATAAGCCCACAATACATGTCCTAACCCAAATAGCTAATCTAAACTAAAATTATTACCAAATAATATAAAATAAAGAAAATAAAACATTTATTTTCAACAATCCAAATAATAATTCAACAAGGCTACGACAGCAAATCAAACATATGGCTTCAGAAGCCCTAACCTAAATCATCATTTCTCAAACATTAGACGTTTGTCTGCCACTGTTGAACAAAATGCAATTCCCAATCGCAAATTGATAGTCGCCATTTGTTTGTTAGTCTACTAATTTCTAGCTGAATCACCACTTTCTCTCTTCTCACTCGATAAATCTTAGATTCCTATTCAACCCATTTTTTCATTATTCTTTCTTTCATTTATTGTTTTTGAACTTATTATACACTTGTGAGTTGTAGTTTGGATAAAACAAAATGATTGTCCGTGTGCTTAGGTGATTAATGAACTTGTTTGTGATTTGGAAAGACGAAGGAAATAGTGTATTAATTGTGTGAAAATGTTAAAGTTTCTTAACTAGTACTACTACCTTCTACTTCCTTAAAGTCGTTAGAGAATAAAATTTGTCAATTTCCAATAAACCTGAACTCTATTATTCTTTGTACATTTAAATATATGATGTTTAGTTCTTATTTTTCATCTCACTAGTAGGACGAAATATGTTTTAACCAAACTATTACAGTAGAAGGTGACCCTGTCTTTACCAACCGCTACGTGACAATATGAAAGGCAAACAAGACAAGGTAAATAAAAAGGAAGAAAAATATATTCGCTTTATAAATATCATTTAGTAACCAACTTTGAAAATAATTTATTCACTGGTTTCATAGAAAAATTAATATAATTTAACATTTAACATTATTAATTCTAGTTTAAAACGTATATGCTAACTCATTTTAAATATATTATTATAATGTCAATAGGTAAATCGCGGATTAAAATCGAATCAACCTGTAAATTATAGTTTTGTTTGGTTAGAAAAATAAAATGGTTTTGTTTGGTTTGAAAAAATTTCAAATCGTATGAAATAATTTGAGTTGAAAATATGGCACAAATAGTTCAAATCGAACCGCTTTCACATCTAGTGTTAAGCACTAGTCTAAAAGACAATTACATGACATTAAATAATAAATTAATTTAAATGTAAAGCCACATAATTTATTTAATTGAAGTTGTTAACCGTATTCAACCGATGTTAGATAGCATAATTCTTTGAAAACGATTGCCAAACCACGCTAAAATAAGGTTAAAAGTGCCTACTGCAACCCCACCTGCCTTTGAAAATTGTTGCTCCGTAGGCCTTTTTGCTTTGGGAACAGTACACACAAACACACACTGGAAAGACTCGGAGTTAGTAAAGACTGTGAATGAGGAGGGATGCGCACCATATGGCCACCACTCTGACGCCTTCCTCCGTCTGTCGACATTGCCAGTCGGACCCTGCTAACTTACACTCTCACTGAGTGCGCACTCTCATAACCCTAACCTACTCCCATCAAACAATAAGACAACCATTTTTTTCCAAGCCCTTTTTATTTTTTGTTATTTCTTTTGTTTACATGGCCGCCGCCGCCGCTGCTATTGTGTTCCTGCTGGTGCTTTACACACCTTTGTTGTCGTGCGCCGATATCCAAGCAGAGATCCAAGCCTTGAACGCCTTCAAGCTGAGCCTAAATGACCCGCTCGGCGCACTAGCCGGATGGGAGCCCTCCACGCCGTTGGCTCCCTGCGACTGGCGCGGCGTCGCTTGCTACAACGGCCGGGTCAGTGAGCTCCGCCTCCCGCGCCTCCACCTCAGTGGCGCACTCTCGCCGCAGATTGCTAACCTGCGCATGCTGCGCAAGCTTAGCCTACATTCCAACTCGTTAAGCGGCACTATTCCTTCATCTCTCTCAAAATGCACCCTTCTTAATTCAATCTTTCTCCAGTACAATTCATTTTCCGGCGCCCTTCCGCCGGTAATCTCGAACCTCACCAACTTATTAGTCCTCAACGTCGCCGGAAACCACCTCACCGGCGAAATACCTGGAGACCTCCCCAAGAATCTGCGAATCATCGATCTTTCTTCGAACTCATTTTCTGGTTATATACCAAAGAATATTTCGTCTGGCTCCCAGTTGCAACTCATCAATTTGTCATACAACCGGATTTCCGGCGAGATTCCAGCGAGCCTCGGTGTTCTTCAGAATCTAAAGTATCTCTGGTTAGACTTCAATAATCTGCAAGGCACATTGCCTTCGGCGCTTGCCAACTGTTCGTCGCTAGTGCATCTAAGCGCTGAGGGCAACGCTATTGGTGGCGTGGTTCCTGCGGGGATCGGCTCACTGTCGAATCTTCAGGTGGTGTCCTTATCGCGCAACAATCTATCTGGTTCGGTGCCTGGGTCTTTGTTCTGCAATGTGTCGGATTCTCCGCCGTCTATTCGGATTCTTCGGCTTGGTTTCAATGATTTTACAGACATTGGTTTGCCGGAGTCTGCTGTGTGCTTCAGTGTTTTGCAGGTTTCGGATATTCAGCAGAATCGAATTGCTGGGAAATTTCCCCCCTTTTGGACGAATATTTCTACATTAACAAAGCTGGATGTTTCAGGTAATTTATTTACGGGTTCCATTCCGAACGAGATTAAAAATTTGTGGAGATTGGAGGAGCTGAAAATGGCAAACAATTCATTCAGTGGTTTGGTTCCTGAAAATATAAAGAAATGTAGTAATTTACAAGTTCTTGATCTTGAAGGTAATTTGTTCACTGGGGATGTTCCTGGGTTTTTAGATGAGTTAAAAGGTTTGAAGTTTCTATCCCTTGGTGGAAATAACTTTTCAGGTTCCATTCCTTTGAGTTTTGGTAATTTGACATTGCTTGGGAGTCTTAGTTTAAGAGGCAATCACTTAAATGGAGTGTTGCCTGATGAACTGATGCTTTTGAGGAATTTGAGTTTATTGAATCTTAGTGGAAACAAGTTTTCTGGGCCTATTCCAGTGAGTATTGGAAATTTGAAGCAACTTACAATTTTGAATCTGAGTAATAATGGTTTTACTGGCACTATTCCAGCAAGTTTTGGGGGTTTGTTTAAGTTAACAGTTCTTGATTTGAGTAAACAGAATCTATCAGGAGAGTTGCCATCTGATCTTTTGGGTTTGCCTAATCTGCAAGTGATTGCGTTGCAGGAAAACATGCTTTCAGGAGAAGTTCCTGAAGGTCTGAGTAGCTTGATGGAGTTAGGTTATTTGAATCTCTCTTTCAATTTATTTTCTGGTCGTATTCCGTCCAATTTTGGCGTCTTGAAATCTTTAGTTGTTCTTTCATTATCTAACAATCACATTTATGGCTCAGTTCCCCCAGAGTTGGGGAATTGTTCAGCTCTTGAAGTTTTAGATCTTCGCTCAAATTCTTTGAGCAGACAAATTCCAGTTTCTCTTTCGCATCTTTCACATTTGAGTGTTCTTGATTTGGGATGGAACAATTTGACTGGGCGAATCCCCAATGAACTTTCAAATTGCTCCTCACTAAATTCTCTTTTACTTGACTCAAACAATTTGACTGGACAGATTCCGGCCAATCTTACATTAATTTCCAGCTTGGTGAATTTCAATGTTTCAAACAATAATTTGGATGGTGAAATTCCAGTACCGCTAGGCTCTAGGTTTAACAATCCGTCATCATTCTTGGGTAATCAGGAGTTGTGTGGGAAGCCATTGGATAGACAATGCGAGGAAGGTGGTATGGGAAATAAGAAAAACAAGATGATCCTCTTTATTGCTGTGGCTGCTAGTGGAATTCTCCTTATGGTATCATGTTGCTGCTTTTACATTTACAGTTTCTTGAGGTGGCGCGAGAAGGTAAAAAGCAGGGCTGCCGGTGAGAAAAAGCACAGCCCGGCTAGGGCTAGTTCAAAGAGCAGTGGAGGTCGTCGCAGTAGAGAAAATGGTGGACCGAAGCTTATTATGTTCAATAACAAGATCACATTAGCGGAAACAATAGAAGCAACAAGGCAGTTTGATGAAGAGAATGTGCTGAGCAGAACCCGACATGGGGTACTCTTTAAAGCCTGTTACAATGATGGAATGGTGCTTGCAATTCGCAGACTCCCAAATGGATCACTTGACGAGAACATGTTCAGAAAAGAAGCAGAATCGCTAGGGAGAGTGAAGCATCGAAATTTAACAGTTCTTCGTGGATACTATACTGGTTCACCCGACCTCAGACTCCTTGTCTATGATTACATGCCTAATGGAAACCTTGCTACTTTACTCCAAGAAGCATCCCACCAAGATGGCCATGTCCTCAATTGGCCAATGCGTCACCTCATTGCACTTGGCATTGCTCGTGGTTTGGCTTTTCTACATGCAGTCTCAATGGTACATGGTGATGTGAAGCCCCAAAACGTGCTTTTTGATGCAGATTTTGAAGCTCATCTGTCGGATTTTGGGCTCGACAAGCTCAAAGTGGCCACTCCAGCTGAGCCCTCAACTTCAACATCAGTTGGAACATTGGGCTATGTATCACCAGAATCAACATTGACAGGTGAAGTCACCAGGGAGTCAGACGTGTATAGCTTTGGCATTGTATTGTTAGAACTTCTAACAGGAAAAAGGCCAGTGATGTTCACACAAGACGAAGATATAGTGAAATGGGTAAAGAGGCAATTGCAAAGTAGTCAAATTTCTGAGCTTTTAGAACCCGGCCTGCTTGAACTTGACCCCGAATCATCAGAATGGGAAGAATTTCTGCTTGGAATAAAAGTAGGTTTGCTTTGCACAGCACCCGTCCCATTGGACCGACCTAACATGGCTGATATCGTGTTCATGCTTGAAGGTTGCCGGGTCGGCCCGGATATTACCTCCTCTGCCGATCCCACCTCCCATCATTCTCCTGCATGAACTATCAACTCAAATATGTAACCCAAGTTCATTTACAATTTTTCTGCTTATCTCGTCAGGAAAAGATTGTTTTCAGTAGCTAGCTTTCAAATTTCGAAATTTTTTTTGGAGTAAAATTTCTTATTTTGGGAACTTTTTGCCAGTTTGAATTTTTTGTTGTTGTGTGATACATTTTTATTGTGGGCGTGCCCGTCCGGGATTTTGTTGGGACCAATCCATGGAAATTCAACAGTGTATGGAGTCAATGATTTAGACGGGTCTTCAATTAAAGCGGAGGAGGAATGTGGGACCCTCTCTCCAAGGACAAAATCAAATTACTGTGTTGCCATCTGTCATGTTACTATTTTACACAGATTATTTTTTTAATATTGTGTTGAGGCATCTTTTTGGAGGCTGAAAATTATCAACTAATAAATTAAAAGTTGCATCAATTGAACAGTGTACAAATTGAATCGCTATCAAAATTATTTTGAGATCCACTATGGATATTCAAATATTTGAAATTTTTTTGGAGAATAGAAATTTTATTATTTATGGAAAATTGCAATTGGAGGTAATGAATTCATGGTTTGGTCGACAGACACTAACAAATGCAAGATGGGTGATTTTTATTTTTTTTAGCCCCCGTTTGGTGCACATTATTTTCAAAAGAATGCATTTTTTTGGTTAATGTGATAAGGAATATGTGGTTAAAAAAGAAGGAAAAGTTTTAGATGTGATGGAAAATATTATTTTATTGGAGAATGTGTGGTTGAAAATGAGTAGAAGAATGAGAATGAAAAAAAGAATGTGGCCCAAACAGGGGCTTTCGGTAGGTTCCACACATGTGAGAGTTGGTAAAATTTCTATCAACCATTTTTTATTTCCCTATACAAATGGTTTATTTCATGAATTTATTGAAATGTCATACTATGTGTACATAAGTGTGTATGGGTTGATAGAATGTGAGTGAAGTGGGATCCACACTAATCAAATGATGGAACTAGTTGAACAAATTCAATAAAAAATTAATATATGCGTACATAGATGTGTACATAGGGGTTGACATAATGTGAGTGAAGGTGGGGCCCACGATATAAATTAATCTTTTATTGAATTTGTTCAACCAATTTGACATTTGATTCTTGACAATGAAATCTTTGTAGCACCCATTCACCAATGGACAAACTATCCATTTCACATTAGCGCCTATTTGACAAATTTAAAATCAATATATAAATAAGAATATTAGTGAATAATAATGAGTCATAGTTATAGTTATATATTGGACTGAATTTATAGGCTAAAATATCTAGTGTAAGATATTCACTGTTTGAACGAGTAAAATGGATAAACAGTTTGCATAAAATGTAAAAGAGATTAGTATTGCTTCACATTTTATAAATATCACTATTATCCCTTTTGGTTGGCCAACCTAAAAACGTTCACGTCAAAATATAACTTTCAAATTTAGTTTCACATTAGTTGACGCTTTCGAGAATAAAAATAATTAAAAGCATGTTTGAACCTCATTTTATTATAAGAATGCATTTGAAATAGTAATTGATAGAGAATTTGTTGTTAAAAAATAAAGAAAAATTTTGAATTTCTGTGTAGTATTATTTTATTGAAAAATGTATAGTTGAAAAATAGAGAGAATATATTTTTGAAAAAAATGAGGATCAAACAAGAGTTAAGTATAAGGCAACACAATCCAAACACTAAAGTTCAAGGGCACGACCCATGGCCCCAATGTCAAAGTATTGCTCGAGACCTCGAGCACTTTGAGCCCGAGATTGAGAACAAGACTAGAGCACACGAACTCTTTCCTTTATCTGGCTACGTTGATTGTTGGTGGAAATGACAAAACATATAACTGGTCAAGATGCTTACGAAATCACTCCCTCTACCTCTCCCCGCTAATTCACTGTAACAAATTCCAAGATCTCCTCTCGATACATCCACGCCTTAAATGAAACATGGATCTCCTTCTCCGAGACGCAATAATATATCTTTCCCCCTTCATAACAATTATACAAGTAACTTGTGTGTCAAATAGGCAATGAGAGAGAGTTCCCAACATTTTTCGAGTTATCAGAGTGTCCAAGAAATTAACTTCCACTTATATCCAACTTTTCAAATGGTAAAGTAGAAACATTGTTACTTTTAATATCAAGCATTATTGGTATGTAGACTTTCTCCTCACAACAATAATATAAATTTTCTCATCTCCATGTGACTTTTACATTTTGAATGAGGTGTCTCGCACATAATTTGCACTTCTTAATTGAAAATTTATTCATCATACGAAATCTCACTCACCGTCAGTATACTAAAATAGGTAAAACGTGATTAAATGTTGAGGCCAAGTTTCGAGCTAGGCAAATGTTTGGCGTAAAAAAAGCGTTTCTTATTTTAATATTATTTTTAATTTTTAATTAATCTAAAAATTATTTAGTAATTAAAATAATACATATTAATAATTAAAAATTATAAAATACTATATTGAAGAAGGAAAAAGAATAAAAAAGTGCCTAAAAAAAGTGTACCTAGGTCAGAAGCAAGGCTTTTTGCCCACGCTACACGTTTGGCGCGCTTTTTAGAACAATGTTTACAGTAGAAGAATACGAGAACTATATACACATTTTTTTCGAATTAAAAAGTGATAATTTACATTAGTTTGTGTTAAAATATATATTTTGAGCTATTTTATTTTGTTAGGTAGGTCTTTGTCGTTCATATTAAATTGAGTAAATTTACTTGGCGTATTTTGGCTTGTCTAGTTTTCGTATAACGATATATTTGTAATTTTTCTCTAACTTTGTTACCGACCATGGTGTGACATTGATTTCTCACGTATTATATAAACTTTAAAATTCAAAAATAGGATCTAAGTCTAGTGAAAAATCTTCCTTTTCTCTTTAACATTGAATATACCTTATCATCTACAAGAAAATAAATAAATACATGTGAAATCCATGTAATGCGATTGTCGTATATCCTCAATAATTAGTGGATTTCTGAAGATTTAGAACATGTTCGGTAGAGATTAAAATCGGATTAAAATTGAAAAACTAGCCGTTATTGTTGACTTTTATTAGAAGAGTTGGACCCAATAAAGGCCATATTTTCAATTTTAGTTGAATTTTAAGCACGATCGGACACGCCCTTTATTAGCTGGAATGATTTGAATATCGAACTCAATTCTAGCACGATCAATTAGATTTCAATGGATTTTGAGCTCTTAAATATAAATTCAATATTATTTATATAGTCGATAAAAATAAAAACATTTAACATAAATAAAAATAATAGTAATAAATATTGCATTTTCAATTATCATTCTTATGGGAAATAAAAAAGTGTAATTGGGTTCTAGTTTTTATAAGAATTTGGAATCGTATTTTTATTTTGGACAACTAAAAATAAATAAATCAAAAATTAGCCCATTCTGTTTTGAAAACTATATCCACAAATTAAAACATATCTTCAATCATGAAATATATTTAGTGCATATTTTTTACTTACTAGTCCACACTATAATGAAAATGACTTTTATTTTTAGATTGAATTGAGTTTTTAATTTGTTGATATTTATCTTCTTGACTGTGCAAATTATTATTATTATTATTTAAAAGTTTAAGAGTCTAGCTTAACTTTTTAAATTTGTTGATTTTTTTGTTAATTATTTAGATTGATGAAATTAATAATTTTAAATGAAAAAATTATGAATTTTCTTAAATATAGAATTTTAGTAAAATCTTATAAAATTCATTAAAATTTATCGTGTAGAATTCTATTAATATGGAATTCGATTTAGATTCATAAAAACTATGAGAATATATAATTTTTAAGAGATTCATAAAATCTAAGTTGCGCATAAGTTCAAGAAATTTTAAGATAACTGAAGATATTTATCAATAATAATAATATATGGAGCATTATAAATGGAGTGACCAGTGCTATGGAAAATCATAACTTTTCAATTTTATTATAGCACTAGTTTTGTGCCCGTGCAATGCACGAGTTGGGTTATTTTGAAAGTAATGTTAATGTGTTAAATATGTTAAATTATCGTGAATTATATCTTGAATGTTAGATATTGGCAATTTAAATTATCCCAGTAAATTTACAATTGATGTAAAATAAATTTTATCTGGAGGTGAAAGTTATCTTGTTGAGTCAAGTTTAATTTTCAAGANAATGTTAATGTGTTAAATATGTTAAATTATCGTGAATTATATCTTGAATATTAGATTTGGACAATTTAAATTATCCCAGTAAATGCAACACCCCTGACGGGAAATTTTAATTTTCGTTTATGTGTTGAAGAGTTTATCTGTTAGAAATATATATATATATATATTTTTACCAAATATAAAAAATGATGAAAGGAGGAAAAAATAATATTTTTAATAGAGTTTTTTAAAAAAAATTAAGAAACTCTCCGTGCGCGCACGACGAACAACCATCTCCTCGTGCGCGCACGGGGAGAAGCAAACTCCCTGTTTCTCCCCGTGCGCGCACATGGAGTGACGTTGAATATCTTTTTTATTCCTTTCTTTTAAACGTCAAACCCAATTGAATCAATGAAAATATGAATTACAATATGTAAATTTCAAAATTATATTTATTTTACAGATAGTGTATAAATTTTAAAAATTAACACTGCAACAAGATTATAATAACAACCAATTTTAATTTAAACAACAAAAAATACTTTTGATACATTAATTGTTAGTTTTTTATTCTTATTTTTATTCTCCATTTCCAATTGCGGAAAAATATATTCTCCTTATAAAACTAAACA
>CAIGRR010387195.1:2597-16633 GCA_903798365.1 Fraxinus sp. 1973-6204
AAAAAAAAAAAAAAAAAATGTATATGAAGAAGATATTTTAGTAACGAACAGTGACGAAATCGCTTTGTGAACAGTAACTGATCCGATTTGCGTGTGAAACGGAGGTGACATAAATGAAAAGTAAATTGCCCTCCTCTCTTTTATAGGAAGTAATAAGATAAAATAAGATAAGAAAGATAAGATATAGGCCATGTTCGATAGCCTTTCATGGAATTAGGAATTGATTTTCCATTTTTCATCTTTTTATTTGTTTGATAGACAAAATTTTCTTGTCAAATAATTTTCCATCAAACCCCTTCCCCCCCTTCCCCACCCGGGTGACTCCTTTATCCTTGTTTTCATTGAATTGATTTTCCCACCACTTTGTTGGGAAAATGGTGTGTACATTAAAATTTTAATTCTCATTCTTTTACTCATTTTCAACAACACATTCTTCAATAAAATAATAGTTTCCATCACATCAATAACATTTCTTTCTTTTTCAGCCACACATTATCCGTCAATCTACTATTTCAGAATGCATTCTTTCAAAATAATGTAACTCAAACGCACCCTAAGGCATGTTTTATTCATCCTATTTTCCATGTTTTCATTGAATTGATTTTCCCACCACTTTGGTGGGAAAATGTTTTGTTTTGTTTTGTTTTTTTTTGCAATGGAAACAAATTCTATCCCCAATTGTTAAAAAAAAAAAAAAAAAAAAATCCCTTTAATGGACAATCCTCATGAAAAACGAAGCTAAACGAATACCAAAAGATCCAAATTTTCAACCTTTTTTTACTGAAAAATGATAACAATAAAATACAATGAATTGTCAATTTTCAGTAAAACAAGTTCTAGACAATTCAATTCCCTAAAATTCATTTTCTTTCCACCCAAATTTCATTCTTGCAATCCAACGGACACATATAGAAAGCCTATTTAAGAGGTTACTGAAAAGTTCGTATTTCTTGCGTGTCTTGGGATTAAGAGCAAACATACATTTTCTCTCTACATCGCTGTTAAGATGATCTTCTCACAAATTTTGGTTGTTTTGTGGGGAAAATGATCATCAAGAAGTAGGTTATATGATCTCGCTTAGTTGAATTAAAAGTTCAAATGACTTGAAAATGTTATGAGTGTTATATCCACACCATAATTTTTTATAAGTACGTTACATATTAATTGCATTATTGCGACCCTACCTTTTTTAAACCATTAAATTTATGCCCGTAACTTTTTCTTCGCATTCTATCATTAACATTTCATTAATTAGCAAATTTTGTCCGTACAAGTTTTGTCCAAAGGTTTTATCAGATTCAGGGTTGTCTTTTTCTTAACCACGACGAAGAGGATGTTCTTACAGTAGATAATGCACCAATCAGTAGAAACATTTATGAAGTAAAGTTTAGATTATTCTGAAAAATTTCTCACAAGAAGACCATATCACAGAGAGGCATTCAAGAAGACAATGACGAATTTACATAAACCAACGAATAACATGCACTTGAAATTTCTTGATGGGGATCTTTTTTATGGAATATGAGAATGATGCCGACCGCAAGTAAATCGTACTCACCCAACCATGGAACTTTAATTGCTCTTGTTTTCTTTACCATGGAATCTACTAAGATCCCATCTGTTGGCAAAAATATCGAGAAATCTTGAATTCGGGCTCAGAAAAACAACCAAACGAACACCAATCAAGTCTTCCTTGACCCAAAAAATTGCACTTGGTTGCCTCACGTTTTCACCCCACAAA
This sequence comes from Fraxinus sp. 1973-6204, assembly GCA_903798365.1. Lineage (NCBI taxonomy): Eukaryota > Viridiplantae > Streptophyta > Magnoliopsida > Lamiales > Oleaceae > Fraxinus > Fraxinus sp. 1973-6204. The sequence continues at coordinate 4,339 of CAIGRR010387195.1, forward strand.
AGAGAACTATGGTGATTGGTTTGCACCCACAAAGGAAGGGTAGAATAGAGATGACAATTGGAACTTGACGAAGAAGAATCAAAGCCGGCCAAAACCTGACATTTCCTCTAATTGAAACACACAACATGTGGCTGCCAAATGAAGAAGGAAATTGCAACCTCACATTTTTGAATCCGGGTATCGTCCTACGGAGATTGATTAGTTCAATTTTAATTATTGCGACCTTAACCGAAACAAGAGTAATATGGTGTATTTGTTTTTGACAAAATTATGAATAAATTATTCTACTTATATAATTATGAGTAAATTAACTAAACTAAATGCAAATTATTCTAAATACGAATTAATGTGTTCAATAAATAACAAACGTAGGATCCCAAATTTCAATACAATAATCAGTTTTAGCCATAGTTTTACACATTGATAACACGATTGAATTTTAAAGAATCAATGTTCCTATTTTATTTAAAAATCTATCTCGAGTAATGTTAAACATACTTTTATATATGACCCAACTATAATTCTATGATGAATGTGAACACATAAAAGTGCATGAATTTTTATGAACACTTAAAGATTCACATAGGTATAGCGGTATATTTCTATCATCTATCGGATCCTATGACAATTTATATATGTCGAACCTATTTTTCTTCTTTCGAATGCATAAAATAGGCCACGAAATTCACACAACTACCGTTCACAATAATTGTGGAGAAAAGAGAATCATATAAATCATTCAATATTCAAAAACGTGTTTTTAATGTCGAATATTTAAAACTAAAAATTAAAAACTCATATTATATGGTTCATCGTTCTCCGAGTATAAAGAAAACTAGCATAACATGTTACGAATAAGAAAATAAAATATATAATGAAGAATCGACATCACCCGATTAATCTTGAATTGAATCTTCATGTTCTTGGAGTCAATCTTCACATTCTTGGCTCCAAAAGATGTAGGATATATGATTTTTAGGTATATATAGGATGCTCGTGCTGTGGTCAAGTTTGTTATATATAGGATGCCTAAAATCTTGTTACCAAAGTAGAGTTTCACTTGAAAAAGGAAACAAAATCTCGCTAAACGTTTGTACTATGCTGCTGCATAGTACATTTATAAGCGGTCGCATAGAAAGACGTCCAACCATCAATTTTGGCCTTGGAATACATGATTCGGTCACATCAAATTAGACATATGCAGCCACGTAGGTATACATTTCCCCCGGATAGCCTTTAGTATTCTGGTGATATCTGTCTTTCGTGATATCCGATAAAGTTGATTCAAAATACATTGGAAATATAACTCAAATGGCTACAAATATTCCAGAAATATAAATTTTCCAATTCGAACATTTCCTATACCAAAAATGGGTCTCAAACTAAGACTGAAAATTCGAAGCATAACTTTTTCGTCTAGAAGTTGATATGTGATAGTACTTGAACTATATTTCATCCATTTGACTTCTTTAATCATCCAATAGATACCTAACACTCTCAAATCTTCATTGTGAGGTTCGACGTAACTTTTGAGTATTTGCATTCCAGTCCTCGTATTTCTTCCATTTTAGTCATTTTCGCTTATTTCTTCTAAATTCCACCATATTCATCAAATTGCAACCTAAATCAAAATATAATAATATTATCTTGAATCTTCATCGTGAGGTTCGACGTATCTTTTGAGTATTTGCATTTCAATCCCCGAACTTTGTATTTATACAATTGAGCCCATTTCCGCTATCTTTACATTCTTTTCTCAAATTTTTCATCAAACATTGAATTTTAAGTAGTATTTTATCCAAAGAATAGTAAAATATCATCATTTAGAATCTCGAATAAGTATAGAAACTACACTTATCAATAATCATCTATCACTAGCTCACTTTTCTCAATCAAGTGGATAATAGGTCTCCACCTAACAAAGTGATAGAAGTGGAACTTTCACACTCCATTCGATCAAGATCTTAACAGATAGAGGATTCTAACATTTAATCACATCACCTCTCGTGATTCATATGTTACTCTCCACATCCCCCTACATATCACCAATCTATCCTTAAACATCTATACGAGACATTACCAATAAACATACTTACTGCTAATGCATCCCACCAACTATCCATGCAAACACATTATACACAGCAATAAGATCACTCTAAAATTCATACAAATGTACACATCAAATATATTGAAAGTGTAACATAGAATAGTGCAATAGAATCAAGCAATCGTGCATGAAAAATCGACACATTTAACGACCATAAAGGTTAGGGCTCATTTTAAATCGACCCACACCATAAGGTTATTTCAATACTAAAACTCAAGAAATTCACAAAGAATTATCCCACAAAGGGAAAGGTGAATGAGATACTCACAAGGAGAAGAGAAGGAACAGTCGATTAATTCACTACACTCACAAAAGAAGCTCACAAAAAGAAAGAAGATAACCCACACATGGTTGCCTCATATAATCTTACAAACCACACGGCCCACAAAGATGGAGAAAATGGCTACCGCTCTTTCTTCTCATTACCACACTTTTTCGTACCATTCACAGAGCAAAAGGAGTATGCCGCAAATTTCACACAGATGCAAAAGCAATAAATAGGTTTACTCTCAATAAACATCATACGGGTCATAACTAAACCCAATTGCAACGTTCGCCTCGCATCTTTCCTCATTTTTCTTCTTATTATCCTTCCTAGGACATTTTCTTTCAATATATCTGAAATACCATAGTTAAAAACACCTCTTACTTTTCGCATTTTTCTTAGATCATATTTGCTATCAATAATTTTATATAGACTTTTGTTTTGTCAAATTGAAAAATCACATTTTTGCTATTAGAAAAACACAGTACAAAAGTATAGTCAATTTACAAAAAAGTGCACAAAATACAAAACGAACCGGACAATGTCCATAAGCAAAGTACAGACACAATTCACACAAATAAGTCAAACAAACTTTCCTAAGGTCGCCGGCAATTCTAATGGTAAAAAACAAAAAACAAAATGGCAACAAATTCACAAAGAACTCACAACAACATGCATAACAATTAATTCCTAGGCCTAATAATAGACAATGGTTACCCTACACGGTAATCACAAATCTAATGTCATCCCATATGATTTCTAATGCGAAAAGTAAGTGGCTATCCCGCACGATAATCGTAATAATAATAATAATAATAATAATGAAAGAACAAGATATCGAGCAGACCAAATTTGTGGATTGGTAAATAATGCGAGAAGTAAATTCACTGCTTTACGGTCACAACTGTTCACCCTAAAGCTTCCAGCAATTATGGTAACCAATCAACAACACTCACACACAAATGTCCAAGAGCAAAATTGCCCAAATTTTACATGTATCGCTCAAAAACATAAAATGGACACCACTATATGGTCGCCATGCCACCAGCAAAATTCTATCTTTGAGAATCATAGCCAAAAAAAAGCCTCCAAGCGCTTCGTCGAAGTTCTGGGCGTGATCTCTACTTGCCGCCACAGGCGCCACTATCGACGATCACGCGCCTACCACCCAACTACGCCTCAATCTGCAGATCACGAATCGGGCCTCCGTTTTCTCAATTTGTCTCTGGTTTGGCCGAAAATCAAGCAAAAAAGATCCGGGAGTTTCAAAAATGTTCAAATTTTCTACCTATTTTTCTAGCTTCGTTTCAGACTACTTCCAGCCAGTTTTCCCTAGTTTTTTAACAGATTTCTTAACGATACAAGCTCTGATACCATTTGTTGGTGGAAATACCTAGAATTCTTGAATTTGGACTAAGAAAAATCACCAAACGAACACCAACCGAAGCTTGCTAGACTCACAACGCTGCACTTGGTTGTCTCACATTTTCATCCCCACACAGGCGAACTATGGTGTTTTAAAATACACTTTTCTCACACTTGCCGTATCAGGACTCCACTCACCAGATATCCTTGCACTCATCGGATTGTGTACTATTACCGTATTTACCCTCACCAGCATTTACAGTGTTGGGACCACAATATTGTTGTAACCATATTGATTCTTCACGTGTTATTGTGACCCTATTTACTTGCTCTCCACTCTAGTCGTTTGTATATATATTATTGGGTTTGTAAGCTTTATATAATTTAATCAATTGAAGTATAACTTTCTGATCAGCTCTCGAGTTCTTTTGCCCTTCCTTTTGTTCTACTATTTTTAACTTGGTATCAGAGCCAAAAATGGCTAACACCGAATCCAATGTCAATACACAGTCAGCCCAACTTGAATAAAACACTCTGACGCCTCCAATGGTGGGAGGAAATCAGACACCTATGTTCAGCATAAACCTCTCTCAGGTGCCTCCAGTCAAACTTGATAGAAATAACTTCTTGCTGTGGAAAAATATGATTATGCCCATCATCAAGGGCCACAATCTTAAAGGTTTCATCACTGGAACCACGGCGTGTCCATCTGAATTTCTTGCAACACAAACCACAGGTACTGCTGGTGTTACAGTTGAGATGACACCAAACACTGAATATGGAAAATGGATATCTACAGATCAGCTCCTAATGGGTTGGCTCTACTCTTCAATGACAGCTGAGATAGCCATGAGAGTAATGGGATCTACAACTTCACACAGTCTCTGGAATGCTGTCCAAGAGAGCTTTGGAATGATGAACAAATCTAGAGTTACATTTCTCATAAGTGAACGTCAAAGGACAAAGAAAGGGACGATGAGTATTGATCAGTACTTAAACACAATCAAGCAATTGACTGATAACTTGGAAATTGCAGGAAAAAGTGTTCCTCATAATGACCTTGTCACACAAGTACTTGCAGGACTTGATGAAGACTATACACCCATAGTGGTTCAGATCAACAGCAGAGAGTCTATTACCTGGCATGAATTGCAATCTATCCTGATGACTTTTGAAAGTCGACTAGAACATCTTAATGCTGTGAAAAATAGCTTAGCTTCTATCAATTTGAGTCACACTTCAGCAAATTTTGTGCATAAGTCGTTTGCCAACAGAGGAGGTAGAATTAACTTTGGAAGAAGAGGCTACAACAATAGAGGAATTGGAAGAAGCAGAGGCAGATTCACCAGGCAAACTGAAATCAAAGCGCCATGTCAAATCCGTGGTTTGAATAACCACTCTGCTGATAAGTGCTTCAATCGATATGATGATAGATATATGGGTGGAAGACCTAGCCTGTATCATCAGAATAACTCCTCAAAACCAGCAACCTTTGTTGCCTTATCCAACACCGTTGCAGATCCATCTTTGTTCGTGGATTCTGGAGCCAGCAACCATGTCACTGCAGACATATAACAGAAACCGGTTTGACACTCCTTGCACAAGCCAATATGCCCTTACACTATTTGTGGGAAGCTTTTCAAACAGCTACTTTCCTGATTAACAAATTACCTACACTTGTTCTTAAAATGAAAGCTCCATATCAGGTTCTATACAATGAGAAAATTGATTACAACTCACTTAAAACCTTTGGTTGTGCCTGCTTTCCTTGTTGAAGACCATATTAGGAACACAAGTTCAATTTCCACTCTATAAAGTGTGTTTTTATTGGCTTCAGTAACTCTCACAAAGGATATAAATGTCTGAGTCCAACAGGAAGAATTTATACATCCAGACATGTGGTCTTCAATGAAAAATAATTCCCATTTCAGTATGTCTTTTTCAATAAAAGAAATACCTCGCAAAACTCTGAAACCATCATTCAGTACCTACCTTTCTATTCATCTCAAAACTGCAGACCAAATGGCTCATCTGATCAAGCTCACTCTGAAGCAACCTCAACAACAACATTTCATAGTTTAGATCAACAAGAATTGGCTGAAAATGAAATGGTTCAGGTGACTGGAAGTATAGAGGCTGATGTAGAAGGAGCTATTGTTCAAACTCAGGAGGAAACTCAAATTAATCAATTAAATGAAGTTGAGTTGAATGATGAAGAGCAAAGGAATAAAATAATTGAACATGTTATGGTTACCAGAAGCAAAACTGGAATCTTTAAGCCTAAAGTCTACTCCACACAATACAGAGAGTACAACCTCAAACTAGAGCCTAACAATGTTGCTGAAGCACTGTCAAACAGAAATTAGAAAGAAGCAATGAATGATGAATACAAGGCACTGATGAGGAATGAAACTTGGGAGCTTGTACCACCTTTGGCAGATCAAAAGGTGATAGGAAACAAATGGGTTTTCAAAATTAAGCATGACACTGAAGGCAGAATATTGAGGCATAAAGAAAGGCTTGTTGCCAAAGGTTTCTTACAAACTTCAGGTGTGGATTATCATAAAACCTTTACTCCTGTCATAAAAGCTTCAACTCTAAGAATTATACTCACTCTTGCCATCTCCAAGAACTGGAGTATCAGACAAATTGATATCAACAATGCATTCTTGAATGAGAAACTTGAAGAAGAGGTCTATTTGAGGCAGCCTGAAGGTTTCGTTGATCTCACTAAGCCTACTTTTGTCTGTAAACTTAAGAGAGCACTCTATGGACTCAAGCAAGCACCAAGGGCATGGTATGAGAGGCTAAAGAAAACGCTTCTAGACTGGGATTTTTCAAGATCAAAGGCAGACAACTCTCTGTTCTTTTACATTAATCAGAATCTAGTGATATTTGCCTTGGTGTATGTTGATGATATAGTTGTTACAGGAAATAACCAGAAGGCACTGCAAGACTTCATTGATAATCTAAACGCTAAGTTTTCTTTGAAGGACATGGGGGAGTTGCATCATTTTTTGGGAATTGAAGCAAAAAGAAAAGAATCAGGAATGCACTTAACTCAAGTCAAGTACATAAGAGATCTGCTAAAAAGGTTTGAACTTGACCATATTAAACCATGTGCAACACCTATGTCAGCAGGGAAGATCATCTCCAGAAATGAAGGAAATGAAATGGCAGATCCCTCTCTATATAGAAGTGCTATAGGTGGACTACAATACTTAGCTCACACACGGCCTGACATAACTTTTGCAGTCAACAAAATGAGTCAGTTTTTGCAAACACCTACAGATGCTCACTGGAAGGCGGTGAAAAGAATTTTTAGGTACCTAAAGGGAACAATAGAACAAGGGTTGTGGATTCAAAAGACTGATACAATACACCTCACTGGCTTTGCTGATGCAGACTGGGCATCATGCCCTGATGATAGAAGGTCTACAGCTGGTTATTGCATTTATTTGGGAGATACATTGGTGGCTTGGTCATCAAAGAAACAACATGTTGTAGCTAGGTCCAGTACTGAGTCAGAGTATAGGGCTTTAGTACAAGCAGCATCTGAATTGACTTGGATTGAATCACTACTCAAGGAGCTCAAATTAGTCCGTGTTTCACCTCCAGTACTATGGTGTGATAATCTTGGTGCGAATGCTCTAGCCTCAAACCCAGTCTACCATGCCAGAACCAAGCATATTGAGCTGGATATGCATTTTATCAGGGATAAAGTTATTGAAGGGAAGCTGAAAATTCAATACATTCCATCGTTTGAGCAAACTGCAGATCTCTTGACCAAGCCGCTATCACAAACCAGATTTACTCTTCTAAGAGACAAGCTTGGAGTTAGATAAAGAAACTCCAGCTTGAAAGGGGATGTAAAACACACTATTCTCACACTTACCGTATCAGGACTCCACTCACCGGATATCCTTGCACTCACCGGATTGTGCTACTCTTACCGTATTTGCCCTCACTAGCATTTATAATGTTGGGACCACAATATTGTTGTAACCATATTGATTCTTCACGTGTTATTGCGACCCTATTTACTTGGTCTCCACTCCAGTCGCTTGTATATATATTATTGGGTTTGTAAGCTTTATATAATTTAATCAATTGAAGTATAATTTTCTGATCAGCTCTCGAGTTCTTTTGCCCTTCCTTTTGTTCTACTATTTTTAACTTGGTAAATGGTTTACACCCACAAAGGAAGAGTAAAATATAGATGGCAATTGGAACTTGAAGAAGAAGAACCAAAGCCTGCCAAAACCTCACATTTTCTCTCAATGCAACACACAACACATGAATGCCAAATGAAGAAGGAAATGGATATATAGCCAAACCAATTAGGTCACCTCTAATTGGTCTGAAAGGTAAGCAATTGGGCCAATTTACCAAATGGACCAAAAGACAAAACCAACATAAATGGGCCTACTCACATAACACTATCCAAATCTGGAGTTGGATTTTATTATAGACAAGACAATTGGCATAAACACCATTTACTTGTTTTCACCGGGATCCATAGCACTGCCACAGGTTCGGCAAACATCTCATTTAATAGCTTATATTATTTAAATTAAATTTATTAATTTATTGGAATCAAAAAATCTAACAAATCTCCACATTGATATACAATCAACCTGCAAGCAAATAAACATATTTAATTTCATTCATTCCATATTAACGTGCCGTCATCATTTCTATTGCATAACTAGTGAGACACATAATTTAATTTCAAAGTTCTTCGATTTAGTACTTAAGCTTGAGGAAGACTTCAAATTCGATTATTTTCATTTCTCATTGGCGACACTAATGTGAATAAATATCAAACGTAGTGAGGCAGAAAATTCCATTAACAAATTTCCTTTCAAAAGGGAGGACGTAAATTAAGGTGTCTAATAGTAATGTATGCATATTTGTTGTTACAAGTTCGGAGATTAGGATAGACTTAACTAAGTTAACTATAAAGTTATTCGAATCATCGTGATTTTGCTTGTGTCCAAATATAATTTAGTTTCGATTGACTCCATTTATTGCGTAAATGATGCCGATGATCTTTTCGATTGACTAACTACATATCATTAATAATTTAAATTTGTAATTTCTGCCGAAAGAGACTTTACTTTTAGAAAACCGAATTCTCAATCATATCCTTTGAATGAGGGTTGGAATTCTTGTTTGTCAGAAGTCGACACGTCAGACGTGCACGATTTCTATAAATCATTAATTGCTAGACCTAATTGTTCAGTTACCAAATTTTCTGCTACAAAAATTAATTATTTTATTGGGAATTAATCATATTTAATTACTTTTAAATTCTATATGGGTTGCCATTAAATCGGACTCTTGTCACCAAAATACGAAAGAAATAAGAGATTGAGAGAAATAATGCGCTCACCTGATTACTAACAACAAACAAATACATAAATTTGGCTAAGCTTTGCAGTCCTTTTCAGAAGTTGAATAATCCTTAAAGTCCCCTTCAACATACCCACTAAATATAAATTTTCATTTTCATTGCTAATAAGTAAACCTATTGAGTGACAATATTATGTGTCTCCAATTGAATATTTAGAAAATTTTGCTTTATATCATGAAAATAACATTCAACTGTGGCAATCCCATTTGTTATCAGTATCATCTGCTTTTGTCACGTCTACCCATTATTTCACATTAGGTATTGAGGAATACTTGAAAATAGTGGACAAGTGTTCAGTAATTTTTTACTTAAAAATGGTGACATGTTGACATCGATTTTTACACCCTCCACGTGCCTAACAATCTTGGGTCCACTTGCGTCCACGTAAACTCCTTTCCTACACACTTGGACAAATCCTTACTCACTCATGACCTTCTTCGGTGTTGGGGAGGCGGCTAATAGCACTCCAACAATCAAGTGAGTCAACAAGAAGAAATATAGTGAGTGTGGGATGAGCTTTAATGCGGAAGCCACTAAAGTGTTCGAACATTGAAAATATGTATTAATATAGAAACGAAAGCAAAGTTACAATGTTTGAGAGTTAAAATTGCATTACCTTCAAACGGGAAAAGTGTGTGGGTTTATATAGTGGTAGGGGTAAGATATTGACCATTGGATGAGAAGACACGTGGTCTCATCTGATCATCGAGGCATCTCTTGTCTTCTCCTAGGTATCAATATGTCAATCATAAGCTGAAGGGCATTTAATGTGGCAATAAATGCTCTCTGCAAATTGGGTTGAAAACTTGACCTTTAGACATCTACTGTAGAGATATCACATCAACTAATCATAAGTAAGACTATTCAAGAGATCTCCTTAGAGGGTGCAAAATGGAAAATGCTATTCGTGGAAGCAGAGATTGGAAACCTCGCACTTCTTCCTGTGGTAGATGTAGCACCTCAATTCCGACCTGGGAGGGTCATCCCACCAAGGCACATTGGATGAAGTGATCCATTACCTCCGCATAGTCTCATCTTCAGACCTTATGATCTCAAGCCTGGAAAGTGATATCTCAAAGGTCAAATTCCAATTCCAGCAAGCACAAAGCTTGTGTTGGACGATCGCAATAGGTTAGCCCATGTGATTGCACGGTGCTTTCGGCCAAGAAGATACTTATTTTCTTATTCGAGCCAACTTATATTTGGAAAACAATTTGGGCACGAGTTTTGGCTTAATTCTTTGGTCTATATATAGAACCTACGTCCATCATTTAAGAGGCTCTTGGGATACAATATACATAATTTTTACAAAGAGGAGAGTCAAGAAGGAAGCCTACGGATGGAACACAGATATTCTTTACAAACTTTGAAGAAGCTTTTGCTACAAAACATATAATACTAAATCACATTCAAACATCAATTGCTTGGGTTGGAAAAAAAAAAGAGAATTAAGTATATTGATCAAGGAGCTATTGAAGAGATTCAATGATTCAAGATTTTTTCCATCTTCTTTCCAAACTTTAATTACGGGTGATGTTATACCAATTCAATTGGGATTATTGTAATTATATGATGCTTGGCTAATTATATAAATGTTAGAATAATGTTGAACCCTATATTTTGATGTATTGATATTAATTTCCATATTTTGACATTAAATGTGTTTGGTTTAAAATGATTTTTAGGAGTTTAATATATTTTCAATTACTTGATGACTAATTAAATTTTTATGTGATTTTTATTGACATTCGAGAGAAGGAATAATAATTTGGCACGTAGTAACAAATATTGTAAAGTCTGATAGAGAATAAAGATATACATCTATACTTTGTAAGATCCTTTTGAATGTTCCTATGATTTAATATATCTTTAAATATTTATATCTTTCATAGAGATATATAAGGGGCCATATGTAAGGATATATTTAATTATACTCAAGAGGGATTATTGAACAAATTAAGAACATTGATCCATATCCGAATAAGTGTTGTCAAGTAATGGAATTGATATTAAAATGGATGAATGTGAGGTGATTCAAAGTCCGAGTGGTTTCCACGACTTAAGTTTTATACACGCTTCCCATTAGTTCACATTTTGATGATTAGATTAGAAATTAGTTTTAAGTAACTATTGTCGAATCTCAACCAATCTTGTTATTCGACTAACGTTAGGTTTAATTAGAAACTAGATTAAATATTGATTCTTCATGGGATCGATACAAGGACACATGGTTACTTTATTATTTGTTTATGCCATCGTGCACTTACACGATTTAGCACAATAAGTTTTGGCTTCATTTTCGAGGATCGGATTTGGGCCAAATAGTTAGGATATTTATCTAGTTCAATATTTGAATAAAAAAAAATTGAAAGTCATTTCAATTATGATTATATATATTATAAATCTACTAAGAACAATTAAAGTGTACAAATATACAATTTAGGGCTTTAACTGATTTAGGAAAATTATTATAATTCATGAGTTGACCGTAGCTATCCCATTAGTCTCCATCACCAAATTCTGACAATAATCAATTATATGTACGTAGTCGAATTCTTCTAATTTAATGGATATACCTCTTTCGAGTTCAAATAAATCATACTCAATTACTTCAAATCACTATATCTCTATGTAAATCGGTGTAAGCCTTAATTAAGAACATTTATTCACCAAAGAATTCAATGAATGACATCAAAATTAGTAAAAGTGTGTATCTACCTTCTACCCTAATCTCGATTTTTAGTACTTGGTTTGAACCAAAAACTCACATCTCAGCTCATTACGTTCACAAATCAACAAATTAGTCAAATAATTTAAGACGTGAAGAAAAGAATTAAAAACAATATAAAAACGTTATTTGAAGATCAAAACGTAACAACTAAAGCTAAGGTTCAAAACTAACCTACATTCATTCTAACTGTTAATTTAGTTACACAGCATGATGGAAGAAATACACGCATCTTTTCCTCTTTTCTCTGATAGAAAATTGAAAAGGAATTATCGATCCATATATTTTATTCAAATCATTTTCTTACATAATAATTCCTAGATCTCCATATTGAAATCTGAAAAATGAACAAAAACATAAAGCATACCTGAATCTATGATAATCTGATTATTAGCCTGAATGGATCACGATCTT
>CAIGRR010387211.1:0-26640 GCA_903798365.1 Fraxinus sp. 1973-6204
TTCAATTTTATTTTATTTTATTTAACTTCGCGGGGCGGGGCCGCGACTCCTGGCGGGGCGGCAATCCCCGCCCCGCCAACCTGTCGGGACGGGACGGGACGGGGCGGGGCGGGTTTTTTTGCCATCTCGTGTGTGTGTGTGAATCATGACAACTAATTACAAATATCTGATTTATAGTCACCGGTTACATATTGTTAACACGTGTCTTAATGGGATGGGCTAAAATGCAAAATAAGAAAATTTGAGAAATTACTGTCATAGTTAACATTATATAACTATTTTAAAAAAAATTCAACAAGCTGGAGTAGCTCAGTTGGTTAGAGCGTGTGGCTGTTAACCACAAGGTCGAAGGTTCAAGCCCTTCCTCTAGCGCTTTACCTTTTATTTTTATTTATTTATTTTTATTATTTTCAGTCAGTCAACTGCTCAAAGCCAAAAATAAAAATCTCATATCTACCATATTTTATGCCTTATTATTTGTTTTGAAATAGGAATTCTAACTTACAGAAAGGGTTCGAATTCCATTCAGCGAGTTTAATCGAATTTATGAAATTTTTTGATTATGCATGAGACTGGCAATGACAAAATGTTGCCAATGCTTACTGAGGTGAGCTTCTTGGTTCGGGACTCTCAACTCTTTTAAGACAGACAATTCATGTCAACGTTAATTTCATGTCGCTCTCTTATAAATATGTTATTTTGAGTTGGACTGATGCATTTGCCTTGGTCTTTTAAATAGTATGTCACATTACTTTGATGAGACGACTTGTTTATTGTTAATAAAATCGAGTAGAATTACAGCATCACATATTGTTAAAATGAAATGAGTATCTATTTCATGATTCAAATAGATTTGTATTAGTATTAAATTTAGCAATTTTAGGTACGATGTATCCACGCAAAGAATTATATAAAATTCTAATAGAGTACGATCTCAACTAGTGAATCATATATTAATAATTTGGCTGATATGTTGCAATTCAAAATTATACTTAACGAGTAATTAAATTTTCATCATTACTTTTACGTCTCTATCTCATAGTGACATGCCACATAGATGCCAATCACGTCATAAGTCATGTAAACGCCGTTTTATAGCTTCTTCGATAGGCACAGATTTACACAATAAAATATTTTACAAATTTTTTCAAAACTTTTTCCTACTTTTTAATCACATATTCTCCTAAAATATTATTCAAAACTCTTTTTTTTTTCAATTAATGGGAATCAAAGGGGGCACTAAGTTGTGGGGCGGCTTCATACAGTAGAGCGGGAAGTCGATTTTAATTCATAATACGCACGTCGTATGGTACACTTCAACATCTCAATATGAAGACCAAAAAAATAAAGATAAAAATTAATTTATCCGAATCCTCAAATTTTGTCGGATCGAATGTTAAAGCAAAATTATGGTATTTACGTTACATCGTTATTCGAATACCCAAAGCAAAAACCCGAAGTTCTGGACCTATCCGTTACGACTTTATATTTCTTTTTTTTCAAAATTTCAAAATTAAAGAAAAATCGACACTGGAGAATATTATTTAAACTCAATTGAATCCCCGATCCAAGAATTCTCAATTCTTCTCCAATGGCATTGTCTTCATTTCTTCACAAGAATTCCAGTTTTTCATAGCTTTTCTATTATTTCGGTGAAATGGGTTCTCATGGGAAGTGGATCAAATCACTCATCGGTGCCGAAAATTCCCCACCAAGCGACAATGTAAGCCAAAATCTTATTTCTGTATTTCATTCAATGATCTTTTTTGTTTTTTTGGTTTTTTTTTATTGTAAGAGAAGGTGGATGGTAAAGGCAGGAAGTGGAAATTATGGAGGGGTGTATCGAAGGGTGTTAAAGGAAGGGGGACTTCGCCGGAGACAGAAGAATCTGAACCTGCTTCTTATTTGATTGACGGTGAAATGGCGGCGGCAGTGGCTGCTTTGGCCAAACTTCGCCTAAGGATTTCATGCTGGTCAGGCGAGAATGGGCCGCGGTCCGAATCCAGACAAATTTTCGGTCATTTCTCTTAATCAGCTACTTTCCCTTTTCATTTCCCCTCTTCTTTAGATGATTTGTTTGCTGTTGTTTGAAGGCAAGGCGTGCTTTAAGTGCCTCGAAAGCATTCGCAAGACTACAAGCTATAGTTCGTGGTCGACTGGTTAGAAACCAAGTTGTTGTAGCATTAAGGTGCGTGCAGTCGCTTGTTCGAGTTCAGAATCGAGTTAGGGCCGAAATTATTAAAAAATCTGCACAAGGGCACGTCCCGAAGAATCAGATTCTTGATTCTATAAAGCAAGCCAAGGTATGATTAGTCCAAGCAAGCCGAGGCATGATTAGTCCTATGAGTCCTATGCTGTTGATGACTAAAACTAACGTGGTAATTATAAATCAACTTAAAAAGAAATTTAGTAGGATAATTACTGGAATATTGGGGGAAAAAAATGAGTAATTTTCATTAAGAAGTGTTTTTGTAGTGTTAACAAAGAATGATTTAGCTCGCCTCTGGTAGGGGACCATTGTCCCAGCCATAACAACAAGAGTTTGTGACCCTTATTCACATCACGCTACAGTGTCTGACCTTGATTTGTGTGTCACTACCCAGTTTGAAAGGTTTCAATTCAATTCACTATTGAGTTCAACCGTTCACGTCATCATTTCTCCTGGGATGCCGTCTGTGACATAAGTCATGATGACATGTTATTATTCAATCATTACTCTCATTTGATTGGTAGATGATACGATGCTCACTTCAGAGGTGCCATTTGTCTTCTTTGGAGTGGTTGTTGGGGAGGTATTGGCGTCATCAGGGAGCACCTTTTTAGTTGGATAATGATTATGTTTCTCGAAGACCGGAGCCTCGTAGCTGATCTGACTATATGTGTTTACAAGCCGACCTTCGTTCAAGGTTTTGGAAATCTTATGTTTTAAGTTATTTTTAATCCCTTAGTATGTCCGTGGTTGTGTTCAAGGTCGGGTCACCAACATAAGAATACAGTTTTAGCCTATGAGAGCACGTCATCGAATTCATCCACAACCACTTCTGAGACTCAAGGGTCAGGAAATATTCTAGCCGAGGGACATGGTGCAAAACCTAACTATATGAGGCTAACACAGTCAATAAAGGCCAAGCAGAAACCTTGCATTTATTTAACGCATACTTATACTAGAGTGAGACATTCAGTTGAGGATTTACACTATCGTAGAAACCCGAGTCCGGTTTCAAGGGGGATGGCTCGGAGGAGTGTTGACACTGATCGCTCAGTCTCGCAAGTGACATTTTTTATTATACGATCAGAAACCACAAGCCCAACATGGACTTACAGTTAAATTTTAGAAACTACTAAAAGAATTTGAATGAAACAGATCGATACCAAATTCATTAATTCCCTTGAGAAAAGAAAAAATTGTCTCTATTTGTACATTGGTGTAGTTGGTTGAGCATAAACAGAGAAAAAACCAAAATTGAACCAAGTTATGCGTCCGTGATGGTTCAACAAATAAAGAATGGAACTTGCTCTCATTAATGGCTCCACGTGCAACTATAAAATCAAGAATCTTGTTTGTGCCCTTTGTTTTTGCTTTTGGTAAATTAGCGCTATGTTGTTGAACCTTTCACGCTGTGTGATTATAATCCGATAACCTTAAAAATTGAGAATTTGGGTCGTTTAAATTTGTGAATTTAGATCCCGCGTGACCAAAGCAGTCAATGTGAATGATAAAGTGGTATGCAATTATCAGAGTGCATAACAAAAATATCAAGACCCAAAACGTCTCTTAATTAAAGTACTAATATTACAATTATGGACACACAAAACCTCGTGGGTTGTCCTATCTTTAATTCTCTCGATGCTAACATCTATTGAGACAAAAAGAAATGCAAATTTAATAAACCGAAACTTGAACAAAATTAACATTATGGCATCCGCGTCCGTATAAAATTAAGAACAAAATACCACCTTTGTGGATGTATCATCGAAGAACTTAAGTTTTAAATGAAATGATTCAACAAGTATTTGAACAGAAAAATGTTAGAACTCAAGCTTCATCCGCTACCCATACATTTAAGGTATATAATAATCTCCTCTCGTCTAGATTGAACTCTAGTTGAAATCATGATATTAGATTATTCAAGCATCTCATGTTCAAGTTTCGACCAATACCCATTTGTCAAAATTGTGACATCTTAAACTTTAATAAGATAAACATAGAGCCTGTTTGGTAGAGATTAAAATTGGATTAAAATTGAAAAACTAGTCGTTATTGTTGACTTTTATTAGACGGATGAGACCCAATAACGGTCATATTTTCAATTTTAATCGGATTTTAATGGTTACCAAACAGGTTCATAATCCGACATCAATGTGTAGATAAATTTGTTCGTACGAATAGTTTTAGAGCTTGTTTGGTTATAATTAAAATCCAATTAAAATTGAAAATATAGCTGTTATTAGGTCTCACCCGTCTAATAAAAGTCAACAATAACGGCTAGTTTTTCAATTTTAATCCGATTTTAATCTCTACCAAACAAGCTCTTAGCTTTAGACAGTTACAAGAATTTCCAATGCTAGAACTTGGCATTTTGCATGGTAGCTCTTCTTCTTTGTGTTGGCAAAACAAGCAGTTTCCTGCCATGAGTACTAGTCTCTGTTTGAGGCTTTTACTAAATCTTGTAAACAATACAGTGCAGAGAATAAGAATAGAAAATGAAAACTACATTACAATCTATGAGGATGAAATGCATAACTCACGGAATATTTTTCTAAAAATAAGAACCCATTAATTAGACCCCACAAAATTGTAGAAAATAGTTGGCAGGGATTATGCATGCACTTGATTGCATATAGGACAATAATAAAACAAGCAATTTTTAATTGACTTTTTGTTATTGACGATGAAACACCATTGATGTGCAGAAATGTGTAATTCAAGAAGACAAATGAACGCGGAAAAGTATCCAATGAATTTGACAAATACAAATTTCTATATCAAGCAGAGAATGTGGAGAAAGATTCGATGTTTTCACTGTATACAACAATTTCATATTTTTCATATGGAAGATCAAAAAGGGAAAAGAATTAGTATAATGACATAAAAAGGATTAGACTTTTAGGACATTTTTCCCCACTTCATCCAAGATTACCATACAAATAATCAGTGGGACAATTCAAATTTCCTTGTGTGAAAGAGATAATAATATGTCAAAATTCCAAGCTTTTGATTTGTTGCTAACGTAAAAAATACCGTACTAAGACAATATCGAGGTAGAAAAAAAGATAAGTATTGACAATTCTAGTGTCATTTGGAGACCTACTTCAAGATGCATATTTTGAGACTCTAAATAAATCAAATTTGCCCAGGTTCATCGTGCTTGCAACTCCTTGTTCAGCAGTGCATACCAAATATGTCATTTGAGTATATAATCATCAATTGAACTTTGGAGATAAGTCGAGAAAGTGGGACCAACGAAGTCTGCATGAATTACTCATGGACTACTATTGGCCAATCTCATGACCTGTAAACCCTTGTAGAAGGACCCATTATATAAGACAACCCCAAAACTCCACAGAGCTATGGCAGATTTCACAACTCCTAAAACAAGTGCTTCATAAGTCAGCCAAAGGTATACAGATCTTCACATTAAATTAATAATCCAAGTGTACTCTCAGTGGGCATCATCTGTTGTCCTCTGGGGCTTTTATCATCCAATTCTTGTTTCTTTCTTACTCACAGACACATATATATTGTCTGCATGTGTATATATGATCCCCTTCCATTGCTGTACACCTGCATTTTAGAAAGAGGGAGAAAATGGGACAACATTCTTGCTGCAACAAACAAAAAGTGAAGAGGGGGCTGTGGTCACCAGAGGAAGATGAGAAACTCAAAAACTACATTTCCACCTACGGCCATGGCAGTTGGAGCTCAGTTTCAAGATTTGCAGGTATTTGTATATGTGCGTGTGTGTTTTTCTCCCCCAAGAGAAGCTGAAACATAAAAATTAATCCATTTCCATTCATTGAGCTCAGGTACTCCGCAGCAACCCCATCCCCATCCCATCCACCACGGGTCTTGTCCAAAAAGTGTTTGTGTGTAAATAGTGAATGCGTCCATTGGCCAATACAAATATGCGTGTATATGAATAAATATATAGACACCGCATGTGTGTTTATCTTTTGTTTGCAGGGTTACAAAGATGTGGCAAGAGTTGCAGACTAAGATGGATAAATTACCTCAGACCTGATTTGAAGAGAGGGAATTTCTCTGCAGAAGAAGCAGAACTCATAATTGAACTCCAAAAAATTCTAGGCAATAGGTAAATCCCATCCCATTATCCAATGATAGTATCACGGTATTTACATTTTCGAGCAAAATAATATTTTATTGTTTTCAGGTGGGCTCAAATAGCCAAGCACCTTCCTGGGAGAACAGATAATGAAGTCAAGAATTTCTGGAATTCAGCCATCAAGAACAAATACATTTCTCAAAACCTCTGTGATCTGGCCACATTTTCGAATTTCTCAAATCCAAACTCGAATTGCCCCCAATATCTCGAATTGGATAAAGTGTATATCCCTGCCTCACCACAGCAAGGGTTTGTTTTTGGTGATTTTAGAGCCGATCAGGTGAGTCACAGCGCCTTTTTGTTCAACAGGTCACCTTCTGGTTCATCTGCACCAGCATATCCATCGGGATACGAGCCTCAATTCATTGATCATCAACAGCAAATTCTTCAACATGAAGATAATTCCATTTTCAGCTGTGACGAATATCCAATTTTTGCAACTGATAAGCTCTTAAATCAGAATCCCGCAATGCTATCTCTGCTGCCAAAACATGCTGAGATTATGAATGTGAATGAATGTGGGGCTTCCTATTCATCTGCTTCACAACAGAAAGTACTCGAATCAATTGCTGGCTTCTCAAGTTTCCCTTCCAGAAGGCTTTATGCAAATGACGTGCAGGTTTTATCAGATCACATAGAGTATACTAAATCCGTCGCGTCTGCATTATCTTCATCATCCCCGTCCCATTTCTCCTCATCATTGTCCTTACCATTGTCTTCATTACCATGCCGTGGCTCAGTGTTTGTGAACCCCTCTTTCCCTTCAAGATGGATTCCCTAGGCATGGTACTGACGAATCTCAAATCAACGGATGGTATTACTCGAATTTTATGTGTTAGAAGCTTCCTAGGACAACATCTTAAACCTTGCAAATAGAATTTTAAGCAGACTCATCCAAAACAAATGTCCATAAAGATATAAGGCTACATTTTCGTTTATATGTTCAATATGTAGTTGTGCTCTCAGTGACTTCGATATCATGTACCTATATTAGCAAGGACTAATTGCGAGCTTAAGGGCACCATAACATGAAATCAAACATTCGAAAACATTTAGCAGAGTACAGGTTCATGCGCAGTTTGTTTAACAAATGAGTGGTGTACTTATTAAAACATGAATTTGTTGAGGTTTGAAAATTTTGATAGTTACAAGATATACATACATACCAAATGCAGATGCTACACATAAAATTTAGTGCCCGTGATCTTATTAAAATATAACATCGCATCTATTTCCTGTCATTATTATAGTTTCATATAAGATTACCACAATAATCAGAAAATTACAAATCATCTTTAAAATTTTCAAATCCAAAGTAAAATCCAACTAAGTTTAGTGCCTGTGATCTTATACAAATGTAATACCCTCACATATTTCTGTTAAGTCCTCAAAGAAAATTAGAAATATCTACCAAGTGCACTACCGTGTCCTTATGACGCATGTCCTATCTTATGTTCATCAACAAAGAAGCAAAAGAAAAAGCTAAAGCAACATTTCAACTAAGCATTTCCTATATGCAATTGCAATAAAAATTTGGAAATGTGGAGACAGCACTCTTGAGCCACCTAAATGGATCAAACTATCCGTTTCATATGGGTGCTGAACTTTGAGGATAGCAACCCACTGGATGTGGACTAGATTTCAATACGACTTGCTATGGGCAAGTGTCATTAAGGTGCAATTCTAGCCCAGCCGTTCACAATTTACCGAGCAATAAATCTTTGGCCAATCTTTGTAGCTTTGCTTTCCAGAAAAAGAAAATGGCATTAGTTAAAAGCTAAATGACCATAGAAACGAGCCAAGCTATGTTTATTGACAAAATGCATGGCCACTCCAGAAACTCAGTTATACAAGTGTGTTCATATCATTCTTCAATTTTAGAAACAGATCGTGTGCAAAAAAATTAACTCAAAATGTTCTCATAACTTCTTAGATAACTTTATACAAAATTAGATGTTCATAACTCAACGAGAGTTCTAAAGTTTTTAAATCAGACAAGATATGAGGATGGGAGCGAGCGAGTAATGGGAAAGAGTGAATTTTTGGTGTGATGGATTATACCAATCCAAGATTACACTAGTTCCAGATGTTGTTTGGTCGATATCCACTTTGGAAACGAAAACATAGGCTTGCTTGCCGAAGAATCATTTCCTACAGGGAACAGATACAAGAAAACCATACAGCAATTTCGCAAGAAGCAAAATAGCCAATGAAATAGAGCTACAGCTCCAAGTTGAATTTCTTTGCTTTTTAACTTGTAGAAAATAGAGGGAAAACAAATCAGAGAACGGTTCAAAAAATGTAAATATTTGAATTAGAATCAGAAATAATATGAACAAATTTGAGTTTCTAGTCCTAACACGCAATAATCGGTCGCACAATCAGAGAATTAGAGAAACAACAATTGTTTGCATCAATGTACAATACATACGCTTCAATATCACTAATCAGTACTTTATCTTCTAAAATCCCAAATTGCCCTCATAGAAATGCAAAAGAAAGTAAAAACGAGAAAAAAAAAAATTTACCATAAAGAAATCTGAAAACATTAAAACCTACATATACGTAATTACATATACGCACACGCACACATATATGTATGTTACTACATTAGAGAAACACCGCTGCGAATTAGGGTTCTGAAGGACGCCATCTGGGCAAATTCTGTAAGTGGAGGGAAAGTTAAAAAATAATAATAATAATAAAAACTTTTAACTTGATGCAAACAATTAAATTTTGATTAAGCTATTTGTACGAAAAATGGTACACAATGGATTATATAAAATGGAGAGAAAAAATTGGAAGAAAAAATTAAACTTATTTTAAACTAACAAACGATAAATTAATATGTAACTTATTATGTAAAATTTGATGTACGTGTGAGAATATCCATTAAATTTTAACACAAATATTTACAACTGTTTAATCCCACCCCTTCAATTAGTTTTATCAAAATTTAGTAAAAAATTAAATTTTGTTTAAACCAATAACTAAAAGTAATTGTTACTTTACTCTAGAAAAATAATTTCTACTTATAATTCGTGTGAAAGTAATGTGTTTAAATATTCAGAAAATAAATATTTACTTAGAGAAACAAATAATTCTATCCATCTAAACAAAAAAAATAATGTTAAATATACATTCTTTGCTTTACATTGTTTTTGACATTCCTTGTGTTTTTAAAAAATTGTGTCGGGAAACTTTTTTATTTATTTATTTAAACTGTCCAATGTGTGTTGTCACATGATACAATGTAAATAATAATGCAAAAAATTATATACGTGTAGCATGATTGAAACAAAAATAATGGCAAGTTAATTTGAGCTGATTTGACTTCGACTAATATTAATTTATCTTTCACTCTAGTCTCTATATAAGAAATCTCAAAAATGATACGTTCCCATCGATTGCCTTCATGGCATAAATTATCTCCCATCGTTTTCATTTTTTATGTTTTGATCCTCAGATCGATTATACTTTGTGCAAATTCTGAAATAAGTTAGTATTTGAAAAAAAAAATAAAAAATAATAAAATTACTGTTCATTTTGTGTGGATTTTGATGTAACCATTGGAAATGTCACATCAAATTAGTGTGAAAATTGCACTAATTAAACGTAAAAGTTACACTAAATTGGTACAAACCATTGGAGATGCCCTAACATCCTTATCTACATCCAAAATTCAAGGACCGACAATCCTATAAGTAGGCGCTTTTGTAGAATATTATGAAATCTCATAATGCAAGTAGGCGCTTTCGTCTTTCTCATTGATCATTGACCTGAACAAAGACCAAAAAATGAAGAGCTACCGACAATGCCGTAATTTACATAACGAATATGGTTCGGTACACCACACGTCAAACTTTCGTCACAATTCGTGAATGTTGAACTCGACCGAAGTTACTAATAATGCAGTCCCTTTTACATATTGTACCATTTTTTTGTAAAATACCTTACAAACTATCCTATAGAATATACAAGCATCGCAAATAATTTTATCAAAAGTAATTTAAGTTGATTCATTTAGAATAAATACGATTATGTAAGTTTGTGAGGAGCATATAATGTAAATGGAGTATCAACCCGAAGAATGACTAACCACTGTACCTATCTTAACTTGGCATCAAACTGCCATGCCTAGAAGGGTAGACGCTCCTAGGGTGAAGTATGATCTCGACCACTTGATGTGGACCCCGAGCAATTAACAAATCCAAGTTTGGAGGGGTCGAGGTAAACACCTGAAAATCTTGATATTTCGAAGAGAGATTAGGCTCAGTTTGATTGAGGAAAAGTTCCATAAAAAATGGAAAAGAAATTTCATTTCCACCCAAATTCCATGTTTGATTGGCCAAATATTCTTGGCAATTCAATTTTCACCTTATGCTCCACACGCGCCAAATTCTTGATTTTTGAGGAATTCCTTTTCCCATGGTTTTGGTGGGAAAATGATTTTTCAGCGTTTTTTTTATTTATTTTATGACAATGAAAACAAATTATATTATCAATCGTAAATTTTTTCCCCCTTTAATGGACAATTCCATGGAAAACAAAGTCAAACGAACAACAAAAGATCCAAAATTTTAACATTTTTCAGGTGAAAAATTATATCAATTAAATACAATTAATTGACAATTCCATGTAAAATGAATTCAAGGCATTTTATTTCCTGAAATTCATTTTCTTTCCACCCCATATTTCATTCTTACAATCAAACGGACCCCTAGAGATACCTCAATTATTTAGCTCATGTTAGGTCCTGTTTTTTAAAATTCATTATTCCTTCTCATTTTAATACCCTCTCCGTGCCATAAAAGATAGGCTTAGGCCCTGTTTGGTACACATTAAAATTTTCATTTTCATTCTTCTACTCGTTTTCAACCACACATTTTTCAATAAAATAATATTTTCTATCATATCAATAATTTTTCCTTCTTTTTCAACCACACATTCTCCATCAATCTACTATTCCAGAATACATTCTTCCTAAATAATGTGGCTCAAACACACCCTTAATGTGTACCAAATGGGGGCTACATTAGGAAAAACCACCTCCCACCATTGACCGGCTGCCCATCACCTCACAATTCGCCACCACGTCAAATCGCCATCGTACCAAAATTTCGCGAATTCATTCATTCAAAACCCCCAATTTTGCATGTTTAATCCCAAATTCGNTGGCTCAAACACACCCTTATTTTCATTTTCATCATCGCATTAAATAGTGGTTTAAATAAAAATAGTTCTTATTTTATTGATAACAACACATTAAGAGGGTGTTTGGTGTGGATTAAAATTAGATTTTTAGTAAATTGTGATAAAAGTTTCTAAAATGCGTGGTTGAAAATTTGTGGGACTCATAAAAGATGTGGTTAATATTGATTGTTTGATTTTGATTTATATTAAAATCTGATTTTAATTTGTACCAAACATGACATAAATATGAACATATTAAAAATTAATAAATCAATTATACTCTCAACTAGAAAAATTACATATAATTTGGGACAACGAAAAAAGAAATAAAATCTATCTCTATGACACGAAAGGAGTAATACATTTGAGAATTAAACTACTCGTACATAAACGTTTTGATGGATTTTTTGAAATTCAAATCGAAGGATGTGACCTGTCAAATAATTTGTAAAATAAACTGTACAAGTAGCGAGATTGTACATTTTAAGAGATTTATAATTTTTGTCAATTTTTTAAAATCAAATGACACTTGTATATAATTATTTACAGATTGATGTATAAAGAAAGAGAAAAAATAGATTGGTAGAGTGAGAAAGAGAACAAAAAGGATTAGAAAATTAGTTAAATTTTAGTGTAGGTTTGGTGGGGATTAAATCTGATTTTTATTAGATTTTAATAAAATTCGATTAAATGTGCGGTTGAAAAATGGTGTGTTCCATAAGATGTGTGGTTAAAATTAATTGTTGATTTTAACTTAAATTAAAATTTGGATTTTAATTTCTACCAAACATAGACTTAATATATAGCATTTGTTTGATAATCATTATTTCAAAACTATTTTTTTCTACAAACTCATTTTCAACAATAAAAATATAAAATATTTTCACCTAAACTTAAAAGTTTTCCATATTTTTTAATTATTTATTCTCCAAATTTTACCATTCAAAACTTCAGTTTATCTAAATAATGATTGTCGAAGAAGGGCATAATGTCATGTCATCAATATGTAAACCAATCTCTTATCCCTTGTTCGATTCTCATTTTTGGATAAATTGGATAATGAAATAGTAATTTTTTGGAGAATATGTGGTTAAAAAATATTTTTTTTTAAAAATATATGTATAATTATTTTATGAAAGAATGCGTAAAAAATAAGTTTTAAAAAAATATATTCTTGAAAAAATATAGCTAAATAATAGGTACAAATAGCATTACTAATAATTACACGTTTCATCGATTTTTATTGAAATTTCGAAAAACTAATTTTAGATACTTACTGTACAGGTCATTTTCGGGTTTGACGCACGACCCATCTTACCCCGACAACCAGTCCTCTAACTGGACCGTATAATACACGCTCCTTCATCTCGCGTAATGTGCCACCTCCCGCCCACTCACGGGCCTGGCCTGCTTCAAACTCAAACCCTACATTCTCGCTTTTCCACTCTTTCGGTCTTTCCCACGGAAACACACGTATTCCCTCCCTTTTCCTCCCCAAATTTCCCCATACTCTCTCTCTTTCTCTCTCTCTAGGGTTTCTCTTTTCTCACTGTCATGAGTAACCCCGACAAAGACAGCTTCGACACGTCCGACCTCGATTCCTCCCTTCCCGCAGCTGCCGCCGGTAAGAAAATCCTAAACCCTAATTGTGAGTGGATATGTGTGAGTTTGTATGGTTTGTCATTACTTTTTTTTTTTTTTTTAACACGTCCGACCTCGATTCCTCCCTTCCCGCAGCTGCCGCCGGTAAGAAAATCCTAAACCCTAATTGTGAGTGGATATGTGTGAGTTTGTATGGTTTGTCATTAATTGTTTTTTTTTTTTTTTGACGTAGCTTTGAGTGCGGAGGATCGCGCTGGTTTAGTAAATGCTCTCAAGGTCAGTGAATTTTACACTTTACACAGGCTGAAGTTTTTAAGCTTTGTGATTGTGTTGATGGTCTTTTCTTAATCTGTTTGTCAATTTTTGATTTGTTGTGTCTTGGCTTGATTAACAGGATAAATTACAAAATCTGTCTGGGCAGCATACGGATGTACTTGAAACTCTGTCTCCAATAGTCCGGAAGCGCGTTGAGGTTCTGAGGGAGATCCAGGTTCTTGTTTATTCTTACAAATCAATTCCTTGAGTATACGTGCATACTGTGTAATTTTTTGCTATTCATTTTTCTTTCTAGTACTGGAACATTTAGGAAATTACTTCAAATATCAGTATCACTATCCTCTTCATTTCATTTTGATGCTTCACACATGTTTTATTTATTTAATCTTGCCACTAGCAACATCCACCTATAATTTTTGTGGAAACTGCATATTATGTTTTTTTTCCATTTGCAAAACCTTTAATATTACAAGAATCTAATGCTCTCTGTGCTATTAGTTTTGGTGGAAGAGTAAGGAAGGAAATAAGTAGCTCCGAGGCAAATGGAGAAGTAATGCACAGTATGAATATTAATTACACAAAATGTTTTGAAGCATTTTTCCGTTTCTCTACCTTTGCAATTACAAAGGCTGTGAATATTTCCTTCCCTTGCATTCCCCCTGTTGCACCCAAACCTTTGGGTCTCATGCTTTATTGATTGATTTTTTTTTTTTTTCAATCCATCGATATTGTGTTTTGAGGGCCGCTCCTTTTTACAGTTTTATGGAAACCTTTCTGTCTTTCAAGTTTCAAGTTGAGCATTACTGGACTATGAAGAATCCTTTTAGAGACGGGGCACTTTGTCATTGTAATTCACGTTGTTGAGTAAGTGTATGAAATGAGACGAAGTTGGATGTAGTGATGATATCACCTTGCTAGTGAAGGTCTTGACACATTAAGAAAGAATGACTGTACAATATATTGTGGTGATTGATAATGGCAATATGCACATGGGGTTGTAATATGAGGTTTTTGTCATCTAGAAAAAGGCTGGCTAGTTCTTTCTGTGCACCATTTCCTGGTACCTTGGATTCCGACAGTAATAAAATTTCATATACAGGTTGACCTTATATATGGATAAAGGATGCTGCTCAAAAAAATTTGTGAAACCATTTATTAAGTTCTGTTTTCTTTCGTAGCACTTTAAAAATAATTTAATGTTGTGACTTGGACACCCTAATGTAATCTTACCAATAAGGCATCATAGTCCGTTTTGCTGTTGTCCTAAGTTTGAAATTCCTCAATATAGCTGCTCGTTTGTTGCAGTTTGAATATATGCAAGTCTTCCTATGGATATGTCATATAAGCTGCATGTCAATCGGTTTATAGTATTTTATTTAAATATTGCTCTGAGTCATGCACAATATTTCATTGGATGTACAGAAATGTGTTGTGTTATAGGACACACCTCTATTTTGCAGAGTCAACATGATGAGCTAGAGGCAAAGTATTTTGAGGAAAGAGCAGCTCTGGAAGCTAAATATCAGAAACTTTATGAACCTTTATACACAAAAGTACGAGCATTTGTGTGAATGAACTACTGCTTGTGGTTTCTTTCTAAATCATTGTAGAAAATGTATTGTGATGCATCCGATTTGATAGTTTGTGTTTTCTGAATCTATTAACATCTTTTTCCTGAACAAAGTGCAGCGTTATGAAATTGTAAACGGTGTTGTTGAAGTTGAAGGAGTTACTGAAACCCCCATGGAGCAGGGTGAGGACAAATTAAAAGAAGGTAGATGGTTTTCCTTTACTTTGTTATACAGTAGCATATTTATTTGTAGATTTGTTGATGTCTTTCTTGTCTTATATTCCTTTATCCTGTTTCTTGCTCTTACCATCTTCTGTAGTCCAAACTAACGGTAATTTACAACTTCATTCAGCTAAAGGTGTGCCTGACTTCTGGCTTATGGCAATGAAGACTAATGAAATATTGGCAGAAGAGGTAGACAATTTTGGACGTTTCTGGTTTCTGTCTGCCCTGCATTATAATGATGACAATTTTTGCTTCTTGTTTAGATCTCGGAGCGTGATGAAGAGGCACTTAAATATCTCAAGGATATCAAGTGGTGTAGGATTGATAATCCCAAGGGTTTTAAGCTTGACTTTTTCTTTGATTCCAATCCTTTTTTCAAGAATTCTGTGCTGACAAAGACATACCACATGATTGATGACAATGAGCCTATATTAGAGAAGGCAATAGGGTAATTCAGTTTTCCTAGTCACGATTCTTCGTTTTCTTTTCTTTTATGTTTTTAAAATCAAATTGGATATGTTGTAGGACAGAGATTGAATGGTATCCGGGTAAATGTTTAACACAGAAGGTTTTAAAGAAAAAGCCAAAGAAGGGGTCGAAGAATATGAAACCTATAACGAAGACTGAAAAATGTGAGAGTTTTTTCAACTTCTTTAAGCCTCCTGAGGTTCCCGAGAATGATGATGATATTGATGAAGATCTGGTTAGTGTAGTTGCACTATATTTGAACGGACCTTCTTTAAGTTATAAATGCTTGAAGACCCTGATTATTCCATTATTTCTGGTGCAGGCTGAAGAACTCCAGAATTTGATGGAACAAGACTATGACATTGGGTGAGTCGTCTGTTATTCCTGTTACAAAGAAGTGCCTTTATAACTGAATGTCATCCATTCCCCTTCCGGCTTTGTATTTCTCTAGTATTGCATCTAACGTCTTTTAACAACTAATTTTTTGATTGGCCGCAGCTCGACAATTCGAGACAAAATTATTCCCCAT
The DNA here is from genome assembly GCA_903798365.1 of Fraxinus sp. 1973-6204. NCBI lineage: Eukaryota > Viridiplantae > Streptophyta > Magnoliopsida > Lamiales > Oleaceae > Fraxinus > Fraxinus sp. 1973-6204. Next base: position 16,208 of record CAIGRR010387211.1, read on the forward strand.
GCTGTGTCATGGTTTACTGGGGAGGCTGTCCAAGGAGATGAACTTGATGATGAAGACGACGACAATGAGGATGAGGATGAGGATGAGGATGAGGATGAAGACGAGGATGATGAAGATGATGAAGATGATGAGGGCGATGATGATGAGGAAGAGCAGAGAAAGAGTGTGAAGAAGGTGAAGAGTTTGTTTTCCACTGAATAGGAATTCCCAAGTTTTTTTGTTAAATAATTAATTTACGATTTTATGTCTAATGCTGACTTTGCTTGTTTTGTGCTGTTTCATTCTAAACTCAGTCTTCAGGAACTAAGGTGAGATGATGAAGTCCTTTTTGTTTCTGTATCTGGTTTAAACGCGTCTATTGGAGTGGTTCACAAAGTGTTTTGTTTCTGTAATCTGTAGAAGGGCGGTAAAGCAGTACGAGCTGGAGAAGGTCAACAGGGTGAACGTCCTCCAGAGTGCAAGCAACAGTAAATCAACTCTGAAGTTTCTGGTTCTTTCACCATCTCCCTTGTATTCTATTACATGGGAAGGCTTCAATTCTATGGTTGTCATCTTGGATCCTTGTGTTTCTTAGAGAACCTTTGAGCGTGTTTTCTCTTTCCTTTTTCAGCCCTCCTAATTGTTTAGGTTTTCATCTGGAATTTGTGGCGTAACAATATCATTCCGTACAGTGGTCAAGTTTGTGTTCATTATTATCTTTGGTGAATCACCAATTTTTTCTGATTCACAAGTTAGTTTGTACTAAGATCACTGAAGGATGGTTGCCTGTCACTAGCATAGCTAATAGCGACTTTTTAGGTTCGACCAATAAAACCGTCTTTCACACAAACAGAATGCAAAAAGGAGAAGAAATGAGCTGTGATCCCTTATCCCTTATGGTAATGTTTCATAATACTACGATGGTAGTGAGGCCTCGACCTTCAGCTCCATCTAGTTGATTGATTTTATAGATGCATTTGGTACATAGTACTCGAACGTTATTTGCATGATACTGAAGTCATTAGTGGTTGGCTAAATCTTCTATTCGGAAATGATACTCTTTACCTTTTTATGGAAATTAGTGGTTGCATAAGTATCTTCTTTTGTTCTACATTTATTGTTGATTATTAGCAATAGAGCCATCAATAATGGATGAATGGTTGAAAGAATGAGTTGGACATTTTTATTAAAAATAAATTAGTGTAGACAGTCGTGAATCCAACCACTCGACAGCTTTCATTAAAAAAAAAAAGGTTAGAACATGGAAGCCACTTCTAAGTCGTAGAGAAATCCATTATTTACTATTTAGCCGCAAAGTGTCACTTGTTACCACCAGGAACTGTAGCCCTTGTTTGACATTTATTTTTTTCTCAATTCTCCTTTTTCATTTCAACTGTACATTTTATTAAGAAAATAATATTACACATAAATCAAAATTTTTTTTTTTTTTTTTTTGCATTTTCATTTTCATTATTTTTCTCTTTCTTCATTTCAACCACATATTCTATCAATAAAATAATATTACACATAAACCCAAAAATTCTCCTTACTTTTTAATCACACATTCTTTCATCAATCACTATTTTAAATTAAATTCTTCTTCAAAATGGACGTCAAACATAACCATAATAATACAAGTTTAATTACCTTTCCTTATCTCAACTGTTTAATATCCGCTTAAATCATTAAATCACAATTTGTCACGTGGATGAATGTAAACAAGGATGTACGTTAAAGCTTACACCAAACACGATTGAAAATAAGAATAAAATTAGCGACTCCAAATAGCAAACTACTCCTAATGTGGATAAGATATCTTTGAAAATCTAAAGTAAAACATAACCAATTCAACAAATCCTTTTCTTACCAACTCTAAAATTTCAAGCAAAAAGTTGCATAAAACAGACAAAAGGATAATTATGGCATATGCTAACATGCTGAATCATGCGTTCATTTATTAAATATTGTAAATTTAGATATTATTTTAATAATTAAACGTGACAGTTGGAAGGGTACTCACGTCACGCGTCTCTTGGCATATTTCCATATGCTATGGTTTTTATGATAAAATTGAGTGGATTGCTTGTTTGCTTTATTTAATAATTTCCACTGCCTTCACAAACAAGAAAATAAGCTCCTGTTTCTTGTGGACCCTACTCCCAACTAAAACCCATAAATTATTATTATTGCATTCCCATTTTCCACCGACACCCCCACCCACCTACTATTTCACTATAAAATTCTAGCAATAATAGAAGCAAATTAAAAATGGTTCTTTGCTTTTCAATGATACAAGTCAGTGGACGTGGTACCAAGTAGATCATGTTCCTGGACATGAATTTATTCTCACCACAATTATAGAATATAATTAATTGGTGGCACTGAAAAATGCATAAAGAAATAAAAATTGTTCACATATTTTTTGTCATTAAATTTCAAGAAACTATAATATATATGCAAATCTACGACCCGAAATTAAGTAAAAAAAGAGGAAAGAATCAAATCAAATCCAAGAACAACAAAACTTCAAACCAAAAAACTAAAATAAAACAATTATTACGCTTTGTGTAAAAGTAATTTCCTTCGGACAGATCTTGATTCAGTGATTATCAAGCTTGCACTTGAATTAGACGCGCTGCTGTGACTGAATTTCCGGAGGGAAGTTTTCTTCAAACAGTCCACTTGATGATCTTGATTCTTGGATCAAGCTTGCACTTCACACCGGTGGTTTTCGCCACCGTGGCTGCTTTTCCGGTGGGGACTAAAATTTTAATGCCGTCACAAGTAACCCTAATTCTCAGCTTCTTAGTTTTCACTTTTCCGACTTTCACTTTTACTTTGGTATCCAGCTGGATTTTCAGTGGCAGATTCTTGTTCTTCAAGCTGGACTTCAATGGAGAAACGTCTGTACCATCGGAAATTTGGTTTGAGCTTGATATTACAGATTTCAAAGTGGTGACATTCTTTTTACCATGAACAAATCCCGGTAAAGATCCATCACCGATGGTGAAGTCGCCGGAAAATACTTTTATCGATATGGGATCGTAAAAGAAGGTGATTTTCTTGTTGGGATTACGCGCAGTGACAGTGAGGTTGAAGGTGGAGATTATGGCGGTGTTGGTGATGTTGAATTTGGAGAGTTGGAGGGAGGAGACGGCGAAGGAGGGGCGGTGTGGGCGGTAGAGCACCCAGAAGACGGCGCCGGCTATGGCAGCGAGGAGGAGAATCAGAAGGATCATGAGGGTAGTCCAGAGACAGCAGGAACATAAGCAGCTCCGGCGGTTTCGACGCTTGGGCGGAGGCTGGGGGCGGTACATGGGACGAGTGGCGTTGTAGAGCTGGCCTTTGTTGACCGGGAATGTTGGGTTGGCTCCTCCATTAGCGATGGTGGCGGTAGTTGCTTCACCTCCGTTCGCCGCCGGTTTGGCTGATGGGTAGACTCTGTCCGTCATAGCGTCTCTTGCCAAATTTTTGGACTTTGTCCTCAATTCTTCTGTATATTAAGAGAGAGTGAGAAACAGATGTATATACATTTATATATACATGAGAGAGAGAGAGAGAGGGGAAAAAAGGGATGACAGGTTAAGGAGACAATAACTGCTTAACCATTAATGAGTAATTATTTAAGTTACTTAATTAATTGACTTTTTAATGACAATATATTAATATTGATAAAAAAAAAAAATGACATTTATCAAAATCAAATTAGGTTCAATTAGGATTTTATACACTACACTAGTGCTCCAACCCTCCAACTTATTTTCAAGATTTAATATACGTTATAAATGTTAAATTCATCAATGGTCACCAAACTTTATATTATGCCATGTTTGATAGACCTTTTTTTTCCATGAAAAATGGAAATAAAAATTGTTTCCGTGGAAATTATTGTTTGATGGGTTTTGTTTGTCATAGAAAACTAATTCCACCCACCCCCACGTGTACACTCCCTTTAATGGACAAATTACATAAAAAAAAATAAAGCTAAACGAACATCAAAAGATCCAAAATTTAAATATTTTCTACGTGAAAAATTATATCAATAAAACACAATTAATTGACAATTCACAAGAAAACATTTCTAAACAATTCAATTCCCTGAAATTCATTTTTCTTTCCACCCAAATTTCACTCTTACAATCAAACGGACCCTTAGTGTCATCGCGACCACTCAATTAGGAAAAATGAAAAAAAAAAAAAATGAAAGAAAAGAAAATGTGGTGGTGAAATAGACCTTAGACCAACAAAAGTGATGTGTTCCACTTCCACCATAAACAATGGAATCTTGATTGTACTGTTGACCACGACACGCGTGAAAGAGATCCACCATTACATGCATTATAAGCTCCAAAAACCCATCTTCCTAATCCATGTTATCAACGCGACACCAAAGAAATGTACAAAAATGAATTAAGAAAAATAAAAAATTCTCCTTGCAATTTTGTTCTAAGAGACAACCTCGATTTGAATCGACCTATTTAGAAAAACAAATTAAATTAATGACACGGGTTGAGGTCGAATTCAGTGCATGTTTGACAAAGTTAGTAAGTATTTAAAAGTTTAATCGAGTTAGTACTTTGATTTACGACGTTGAAATAACTCAAGTTATACTCCCAAGAAAAACTTGAATGGCCTTTAAGCAAAATGATATCTTTACTCGAAATCTTTTCATCTTTCTTCTATTTATTCGTTTATTTATTAATGTTAAACCCCAACTTTGAGGGCCCCCACCTGTCATGCTCTAGGCTTTGGTGAAGGAGGTAAATTGCAGGTTACGACTCCAAGGGTATAGGGTGGAAAGCTGCTTGTACACTTGCACTTACCCAATGACCAAATCCATATTTCAGGATTCGAACCCTTGACGCAGCAGCCTCAAGCAAAGTTGAAACTTTTCCACATTCCTCTTTTACCACATGGAGATGTGCCATGAGGGCTATTCGTTTATTTATTAATTGTACAATACTTGGATCAAAGACCGCTCATTTACGAAATAGGCCTAAATATATGCCAATGGATTCTTGAAAAGGAGGATATGACAAAATTGGTAGACGCTACAAACTTTTTTGGAATGAGCCTTGGTATGAAAATTTATTAAGCGATAGTTTTCCAATTCAGAAATATCTCGAAATTAATAAAAATTGGTAATCCTGAGCTTAAAATTATTCGATTCGTCCTGATGACAGATTGCCTTACGACTTTAGATATGAAACGAGACAGGACTCATAAAATTTAGTCGTGTAGGCACATAAAATTGATTTTGCATACCAAAATTTGATGAGCTGTGGTTTGGCTGGTTGGATACGTACCAGACCAAGAATTTGGTTGTTACAAAAGGTCAAAGGTGGAGAGGAGCCTACACAATGTGGCCTAATTAATTTTCTGGTTCTTTTGCATTTCTGCAAATAAAATATAAAATAATTAACTAATAAATGGTTAATATATAAAAATCAGTCAATGGATTTCATGTTACTTGGAATACGAATAAGCTTTTAATTCCCTCAAATATTTAAAAGTCACAAAAAAAAAAAAAAAAAAAAATACATATGAACTGGTAGAAAAACACTTAAAATTCGACAAAAAGATGTGTTTGGTAGAGATTAAAATTGAAAAACTAGCCGTTATTATTGACTTTTATTAGACGAGCGAGACCAATAACGACTATATTTTCAATTTTAATTGGAACTGAAGACGCCATTTTTTTTTATCAATCTTTATTTATGTATATGTAGTAACTATATTTTTACATAATAAAATAATAGTCACTTCGCTCTAGTGAATGTAGACCTACTGTCGAACCACATAAACCTTTCTATTGTCTCCATTGCTTTCTCTTTGTTGATTCCATAATTGCCTACATAACACACATTCTTTTGAGAAGCGTACACCCATATAACTTTTTTACATGAGAGTATTCCTCGTATCCCTGCAAATATACTGACTGAAATATATATTTGTTCTTAAAATTTATAATAATAATAACTTGCTTCGTCATTCTTATTAACACTGCAGCCTACTAAGTGGAGTACCATGTTAGATATTCATTCTACTTCTTCTTTCGTTCTCTTGGCATCATCAATTCTCTCATATAGTGTTCTCTTGATTTGATTAAACCGTCTCACTTTGAATCAAACACCTCCATTATATCCTGAAAGAGATTTTCATTTAAACCCTATTGTGACATCTTTGGATAGAGAGAAATATCTCTTAAATATAGGATATTTTGGACAATAAATGGTAGTCACCATCATTATATCTCACTGATTTTCAGAAGTTTTTTGTATTTTATTTCTTGAATGCACGAGGATTGATTCTAGGTAATGTTCCTCATCAAGAGAAACTATGTTTTAATGGACTATGGACGATACTAAAGAGATTGTTGCGCTTGTAAAAAAATATTTGTAGGGGCTTCATAATAATTTATATACTAGAGCCTCGACATGTCAAGGCCGGCCTTGATAACTATGTTAGAAGGTCTTATTCGAAACATCTAAAAAATTATTGTAAGGAGATATTGCTAAAATAAAATTCTAAAAATTAAGGAAATTGACAATAATAAAACTCCCATTTTGGTAAAATAAGAAAAATCTCGCTCATCAATCTCAATCATAACTTAGTTGCTAGACTATTTCGAAGAAAGACTTTCAAAAGGTGATAACCGTCTTCTTGTTGCTGATTGTCTTTTCTTAAATAATTTCAATTAGATAACATTTGCATAATGCCATAAATATAACATTCCAGCTTACTAGTCTCCAATAATTACTATCACCTAAGAAATAATTAGAAACTTTTTTCTTAGATTCTTGAGATATCATTTCTCTAGTCCTGAAAAATTATATGAAAAGTGATTTGAAAGTAAAAAAAATACTGTGTAAAGTTAAGCGTAACTTTTTAATTAAAATGAGACATACAATAGCACTTTCTTTATTTGAAAGATTAAAGGATTTATGCTTCTTTGCATTAAATATGGAAACGATTCAATAAATGACAAACATTTAAAAAAAAAAACGATGAAAATTCAAAAAATAAGAAACACCAATCAATACCATAAATTAAAATGGATCGGGGGTGGTTGATTTCTTTCTACATATTGTCTTTTTGTGATTATATTTCAATTCATTTTAGAACAGAACACTCTATATGTTGGATGTGATAGAAATTTTAAAAAGTGAGGAATTCCAATCAAAACCTTGGATAGATTCATGGATAGTTGATTTTCTTTTACATTACGTCTCTAATTTTAAAGGATAGTAACTTTTTTCTTTTAGAGTGTCTTGCACATAGCGTACTTCTCTGTAGTGCAAAAATAGTTCGATTGAAATACCTCATGAACTTCTTACAGAGTTCTTTTTACACATCAATAAATGAAGGGCCAACAACTAGAAGAAAAACAATTCTACAAACAGAAGGAAAGAAAAAAATCTGTAGAACCATAAGGAATTCCAAGAAGAAGAAAATGCAAGAACTAAGACCCCTTTCTCCCTAGTTTCTCTGAGAAATTTATGACAATTTAAGAGATGTCCCTTCTATTTTTATAAATTACACATGGCTCCACTAATTATATATGATTTCTTAGATTTTAAACGATTGTTTTATCCCAGTTTATCACACAGCCTTTAAAAGAAAGACGAAATATCACCGATAAGTCAATGGGACATTAAGCGTATGTTTGGTATAGATTAAAATCAGATTTTTTTAGTAGATTTTGATAGAAGTTGGTGAAATTTGTGGTTGAAAAGTTATTGGTCCTATGAAACGTGTGGTTAAAATTAATTGTTGACTTTGACTAGAGATTTAAATTCAAACCAAATAGGGACTAATTAATTTTTCGTATGTATTTGGTGTAGTGCTCGATATGTACCATTTTCAACTCGTTATGACTTATGAGCTTGTTCCTAGAGGAAGTGTTGAATCCCATTTGCATGGTCAGTACAATTTAGTGTGATGGTTACATAGTAATATACTTACAGCATGTAAGTGGTACTGGAAGGGATGGACATTACCATGAATAGAGATTTTAGATTATTTTTTTATTTAATATTGTCGAGTCCAGTGTACCGAACATGCATTTGTAGTTTACGCGTTTCAATCTATACATTTGTAATTTACTAATGTCACTTGGATCCTTTTCCTTTTCTCTGGTGCTAATAGGAGTCGATAAATAGGGTTTTCCTCTCGATTGGCCTATTTGCGCGAGGACTGGAACCATCGTCAAGTCAAGCATCATATTTTCAGAACATGACTATACACCTAAAGTTTTAGACTTTGGGTTGGCTAGGATGGCAATGGAAGAGGGAAACAAACACGCCTCAACCCATGTCATGGGAACCTTTGGGTATAAAAGTTGTTCATTATGATAAAATGAATTTGTGCCACTCCCATCTTATATGTTTTTCGTATAATGGAAAATGGTTTCTCCATTTTTAATCTAGTTCTGGTCAGAAAATTTTACTTCTCATAGTTACTTAGCTCCATAATACGTGATTACTGGCTAATATTATCAAAAATCGTCACCTGTGGATTCTCGAGCTTGACAATTGAGGATGATCTCAAGCAAAATATCTGGTACATAAAACAAAGATGTTGAAGTGTGTCCTCATTACCTCTCCAATGCTTAATAAGCAAAATGGGGAAATATAAGCGTAAAGCTATAAATTGAATGTAAAAATATATACATGAATAATGAATTAGAATTTATATTTATAGAAGTAAATAACACACTCTTGATAGGATTAAGATACTCGAAGCCTTTATCCGTTAAGAGATGTAAAAAACTTGAGTATTTCAATATGAGGATGAGTGGTAAGTTAGTTAGAATCCAATCTTATCGGAGTTGGATAAGTTTGAAGATAGAAGTAGATTCCAACTAGAGCGTGACTTTTGAGGTAGAGAAGAGGAAAAAGGTAAAAATCCAAGGTGACGTGGAATTGTCACGTGCAACAATTAAGTCCAACGAGGGAACCCGAGAAGGACACCATGGGAAAACCCCTAAGATGACCGAAAACAACCTAGGGCATTGTTGTTCGGGGTTGATAAAAAAATGACCATATCACTGGCCATCTATTGGTTAAAAGCGATGATTACAGCTATGGCGTGGTTCTTCTTGAGCTCCTAATTGGGACGAAAGCCCATGGATTTGTAACACCCACCGGGCCAAGAACATATTGTTGCTTGGGCTCGTCCACTCCTCGATATCAAGGAAGGTTTGGAAATAATCATCGATCCAGCTTCAAGATCGAATGTTCCCTCAGACAGCATTTCCAAAGTTGCAGCAATCGCATCAATGTGTCTGCAACCGGAAGTATCTCATTGCCCGTTTATTGGCGAAGTTGTTTAAGCCTTGAACTTGTGGGTTTAGTGAGTTTTATGCGACACGAGAACCCGTGTCAAGAAGCTGCAGCTAAGAGGATTTCTCTATTGATAAAGAAAGTAAGCACAGTAGTATATCAAATGAATCCACAGAAAATCTAGAGACGAGTTACCCATTTCCTGGACGGGATTCATTTTTCGTTACAAAGACAGCGTTATCGGTTATCAGCAGTAGATTTTAAAAGACGCATCAGGCGGACGTGAAGGACATGAATCTGAGTCTTTTAGAAGGCAATTCAATTTAGATCCTTCGAAGAAATCTTGGTACTGGCTACTGATATTCAAACAAAATACCTTCTGAAACATAGTAAAACTCAGAAAATTGGACGTTTAAAAACTCTGTTAGTGACACATCCTTAGTGTTTGTGTACAAGTTATAGAGTGAGCCAGAAATGCGTATAGTGGATGGATAAGGATGTTATTATAGATAGAGAAATATTTGGTACACAACATTTGACACTAAAGTAGAGTATCCACCGTCATCTAATTCTGTATACCAAACATCCCATACCAGTAATACTAAAGTTGACGCAGCAGAATGGAAATTACTGATTTCCCACTTTATAAATGGCAAGAATACCTCTACATGTAATTGCTAAATCCTCTAATAAAAACAAGCAGATCATCTTCTAATCTCCGATGAATGCTGGATTGTTTTCTCCAGCTGCTCGGCCTAATCTCTTCCTTAATATCTTCACTCCCATGTACCTGCATTTAGGCATGTCAATCAAAAACGTGCTTTTAATAATTATCTGTTTATTCTCTCTGTAATTCGTAGACATTAAAGTCAATGCAAAAATTCATATTCTTTCAGTATTGTGTGTCGACTACGTTCAGTTCACATTTCTTAACACAAGAAAGGGTATTAGGATCACACCTGCCCAGCATCATCACAGTGGCTTGAGGGTTTGTCCCTGGAGAATCAGTGAACGTTGAACCATCAACAACACGAAGTCTTTCAACTCCAAGAACCTTGTAGTCATGGCTCACCACCTTATCCGTATGGCAGCCCCCATGGTAGTGCCAAATTGTGATGACAGTGTCTTTACAGAACTGCTCCAAAGATTTTGTGTCATTAATATGCTTGG
>CAIGRR010387324.1:0-10106 GCA_903798365.1 Fraxinus sp. 1973-6204
GGGTTATTTTGAAAAATCCCCCGTTACGTTTTGAGTTCGTGTGACGAATTCCAGCATTCAAACTTCATATTTCTTTCTCTCTTCCAATATCCGGTGATGTATTCTAAATTCGTATGTCTTCTATTAATTTGATGACGAACTAAATTTTCATTCAGAATAAAACATGCATGTTGCTTAGTTTTGACACGCGGAATATTTGTATGTTGTCAAAACCACAAGTCCTAACACTTTTAAGTTTATTGAATTTTCTCGAATCAGACCGTTTTGGCACTTTTCCCTTGCTTTACAAGTTTAATTTTAGTTTTAGCTTAAAATCTACACGAAACATAAAGTTAGAATCGATCGATTTTGTTAATTAATAATGCAATCACCTAGAATCGAGTCTAGCTAGTTCATCACTATTACTTGTAGTGATATTTTACACTTGGAACATTCAAAGAATGAAAAATTTCGTTTGAACATTAATGTAATTAATATTGCTTTGGACTAAAATTTTAGGAGAAGAAAGTGGATTGCACCCGTACAAGGCATTGGTTGAGGATATAACCTCAATTCAACTCAAAGAGAACGATGCCTTTTGACATAACGAGGAGCAATGCTCAACTTTTTTTAGTTCCTTTTTAATTAGGTTAAAGAATAAGGATTTAAAGGGAAAATTATACTATGATTCAACAGCAACACTTTTTGTTCTTGGCTTGATAATATTGAATAAAAAATATTTTGAGATATGCCTCAATTTCCTAAATTCACGAGCGTTCCCTGATACTTCACACTGCATCACAACCAAACCCTAAACAATGCATATTCATGTGTTTAAATTACAAGAGGAACAATATGGAATATTTCCTATATTTATGTACCCTATAACCCAATGTCCCTTTTTTTTTATCTTGGACTAGAATCTTAAACATGTTTTACATAGATACAAGAAACTGCTTAGGAAAGGAAACAGCAAGAAAGCACAGGTGGCCCGAGGCCGGGAAGGTTGGGATCAAGATTATTTGTTCAGTAACGAATTTCATTTCTAGGGTAATTATTTAAGATTTCTCCTTCTCGTCCACTAATTATTTGTACCTCTTTGAAGTTGAAAATGACAACGGTAGGTGCTTGAAGCCAGACACATCGAACAACTCCATAAACCTTTGATCTGAAACTCGTGCTTTGGCTGCTGCAAAGCGCTGGTACTCGTCAAAAACTGCTGTTAGACACCATCTTTGTAATTTTCTCAAGCATCCCACAAGACAACCAGTTCGGTGCTGAACAATTAAGCATATCGATAATCAAGATAATGATATTGATCGGCAAATTTTAAGGCAATATAGCAAATATCTTACCTTCCCTCGTTTGCAATGGATCAATAGAGGGTGATTCTTCACATCTGAATTGCAGGAAAAGTAACATTAGCAAATCCGTATTGAAGACTCGCACATAATTCATGTTAAATAGAAGTGGAAATATTGTAAAGAAGGCACCAAGGACGACTCTTAATGCATCACGGATTTTATCCTCGGGTATGTTCACAAATGGCTCCTGTACACAAATTTGAAATCAAATTCAGGCAGAAAAATATGAAGCACGAGAAATATAAGTTTCTCTCAAGATCTTAAAGAGCACCATTCTAACAAGTGAAAAAAATCGCATAACAATGTGGAGAAATCACTCGTGTGCTCTAGTGAAATTATACTGAAGATTATCAATTTGCGTCAGAATTGTTACGCTATCGAATGCAAATCAAAAACAGTAATGGAAAATAAATTCTTTATCTTAAATCTGAAACATATCAGTTTCATTTTTAATAAATCAGTTAATGTAATATTCTCGAATTATAATGAATTGTCGAAAATGAAACTACATGTCAATTCTCATACACAATCCAATGTAGTGAAATTTGTGTTAATTTAGCATCAATAGATTTTAATTTAAAGTACAATCCATAACAGCACAACATCCCAAATCAGAAAAATAATTTCGTTGTTACAAAAATATAAAGATGATCAAGAACTAAACAAGATACTCCACAACTAGTCTCTAGCCTCAAATTAGTAAATATAAAAACTTGATCAAGAACTAAACAACATACTCTACAACTAGCCTCTAAAAATTGCATCTGACATCATCTAATTTTCAAGATCCATTGATTGTTAAAAGTTAAGCATTAACCCCCTCAATATATTCCATTTAGGATAAGTACCATGGTAACTATATATCAAAATTATGCATTAGACCCCTTAAACTATTCCTTCTACAAATTACTTATGAAAGTTTATTAAGTTCGACCTTACATGCGGAATTATACAATTAACAAGCAACAAGTCACTTTTTAATTGTTTCTACATAATTAGTCGATCAATTCAATAATTCTATGTTGGATTGCCGTAGTTTATGTGGAAAAATAATAAATAACACCAATTTTGTTGACAGAGAAATCTAATTGGGTAAAAACTCAGGGACCAAACCAGTTACATCCACTATAGACTATACGAATTTACAGTAAGATGCTGCCTAGTCAACTCTACTGGACTCCCGATCTAATTCCTATAACCTACAAGATCAGCTGAACCAATCACTCCCGATCTTCTGCAATTGTCTCTTCCAAGTGGAATTCCAAGAATGTCTCGTTCTTGTGTTTTTCCTGCACTTGTAGTCCAAAATGGGTCGTGTAAAAAGCCTTAAAAATGCAAATTAGATTTTTCCGGATAATACCATCGCTCAAGCTAGAGTTCAGCGACAAGCAAGCGATGGTGTCTCGCTCAAGCGAAGTCTAGGCAACAAGCAGGCGACGTAGCTTTTGTTTTTACCGCTCAAGCAACAGCTGGACGATAGACTTGCAATATTACGGCAACATTTACTCCTTTGTTCCATATTCGAATCCTAGAACTTTTAACTTACTACTTGACCCTTTAACTTTTAAAAACTCTTTTACAACAATATTAATTTCAATCATTTTGTTCACAGAATTACCAATTACATTAAAACTTAACAAACTCTCCTTTTGACATTCTGTGACAAAACTTACAAATAAAATCAAGGTAGTAGTAACATAAAAATTTAATCTACCCAGTTCTATTTCTTGCATTCTTTGTTAAACATGTTTCCTGAAATCAAAACTCAAATACCATGTGTAAATGCACGTGATACAGGAAATATAGTAATAAAGTCACATGATACCAAAACTTAGCTAGATTGAGACGTAACACTAATATTAATCCAAACACCAACAAACACATTAGTATCACGAAAACTCAAACAACTATGTAGATATGGTATGGAATGCAATGCAATCAAACAATCTCCTCATATCAATATATTTTACTTCAAAAATCTATTCTTCCAAATTTCAACTCAAATTCAAAATACCCTTTTTGTAACAAATGATTAAAAAACTTTAGCGTGCACAAGAATAATCAATTATCTGTAAACCTTCCTACATACTCAGTTCAAGTTATCATGTAATAAATTGTAGATGTGACCTATGTGTGTAAAGTAACACTAATCATTTGTAAACACGACTCCAAACATTAACTTTGTGAGAAAGAGCATGATAAACATCACTGTCAATAACTACTTATGAAAGTCGAACCATTTAAAGTACATTAGAACCTTTAAATAAAAGCTCACTTTGCATTGACATTTTCTTTTCTTTTCTTGACTTTTTGTATATATATTTTTCATATGTTTCAAAAAAAAAAAAATTAAGCTCATTATTTTTTCTTTCACATGTACAGGCTCTTCTCCATTAAACAACTAAGATAATCCCTGTAACAAGCTTTATGTAGGTTAACCCAAGTCAATTGACCATAAACACCAGATTATGAGAAACCCCACTACTTAATTGCTCTAGTCAAATAGGCTTCGAAGAAGAACATAGGATATTGAGCTTTTTATTACAGGGGATAAAATTGATATTAAGTCTAATAAATAAGGTTAATTCATATTCAAAATCACCTTACTAACATGTAGTTGTCATCCCAACTCTCACACATGCGATAGAGTCCCACTAATAATATCATAGTATGTGCAGTGCAGATGGTACGTGAAGACACCAATACAAAATACTCCATAATAACATAAGCAGGTAATGAAAATTATGCTACAGCTCATCAACTAAACTCATACTTGATCACACCAAACAAATTTAAATATTATATATAATATGCTGTAAAGAATTTTCCGCATTTTTTATTTTTCAATTTTTCAAATGTTTTTGTTGTTTTTAATTTAAAATATGAATGCATCAAGCACAAAAAAAAAATCTACAATAGAAAATAAAAATACATGAGATTTATATCTAAAAAACAAATAAACAAATGTGATACATGCATAAATCAATGACACACAATGATAAAGCACGAGCATGCATCAAAAATACATAATCAATTATGTATGCAAATGTTCTTACTTTTAAGAGTACCATGATCTATTTGAAAAAATTTCAGATCACTTTTCTTTACCCAAACTTGTCTAGCGACATGAATATTTTTGGTCAATTGTATCATTAATTTGGTCAATTTACTTACCTGATTAGTAAATAAGTCAATCTGACCAATATAATCATGATTCTTATTTCTATTTAAGTTTCGGCTTCTATTTCTGTTTGGGAAATTAAGACACCTAGGCATTATGTGTCATAACTCACCATAATGAAAACATGTATAGATAAACCTAGAACCAAGGTATGTGATCGATGACGTCTATTCCTAAGTTGGCGGGTCATATGCTGTAAAGTAGGCTTTCGTCCTACATATCCCTTATTATTAGTTTCAAGGTTAGACACATATTTAAGCTGGTCAGTACTAGAGACAAACGACTAACAACATTATGATCTTTCTCCTTATATCCTATACCTCCATTATTACCACCAACAAGCTTGACCATTCCCAAAATGTTATCTAACTTCATAGAACCACTAGAAAATGCAAGAAGTTGAGACTTGGAATTTCTAAGGTTTACTTTTCAATGGTCAGTCCACTAGCTCTTCTATAGGTCTTCTCAAGACTAATTGTAAGATTCTTGACCTGAATATCTAAGGATTCATTCATGGATTTCAACTCACTCATGGTAGAAGTAGATTCCTGAATGTATGCTAAGGCCCTGTTTGATTGCAACGAATTCCATGAAAAATGTCACATCCGAGGAAAACGAATTACATTTTGGCCTTTTGATTGCAACATGGAAATGGAAACCGAATTCCAAGGTACAACCACTTTAAACTTCATTTTCTTTGTTTTCATGGAAAACAAATTCATATGGATTTGGTGAGTTTTTATTTTTCAACTAACATAGAATTGGAATTCATTTCCACATTTGCCCATCAAACGGACCCTAAGAGTTTTTCTTTCTCCAACTCAAGTTCTGTGATTCTCGTACTTAAGGCTTTATTTTTAGTTAGAATCTTAATGCTCTTCTCATAGATTCTATCATAAGTCTCATAAATATCTCACTCACTATGCGAATCTTCCTCACTATCAGAATCTACTTCTGAATTCTCACTACTACTTATGTTTTTAGCACTTTCACTCCACTTATCAGATCCATTCCTAATTCTAGCAGCAAAGGCAAAATATTTTTCACTGTCCTCACGAGTGGATTTCTCATTTTGATTGTCCGAGCTAGACTCGTCATCAGTGAGAGTAGCATTCATAGCCTTATCCGGATTTCTCCTACTGCTAGGGCACTTACTCCTAACGTAGCCAAAACATCTGCAATTAACATCTCACACTTTTAGAACTCTTCCTAGAGCTACTAGGACTACTTCTATACTTCTCTTGAGGTTTTTGTTTATTCATAAATATTTTTTGAACATTTTTAGCAAAGTATGCTAACTCTTCTTCATTAGAAGAATCTGAATCAGAGACTCTCTATAACTATCCCTCACAGTATTTAAGGCCAACGACTTATCGTTTGTAGGTTTAGCTAATGTCAGCTTATAAATTTGGAGAGATCCAGCCAGTTCTTCCACCTTAATAGAGTCTATATCCTTACTCTCCTCAATAGCAGTGATTTTTGGCCTAAATCACTCAGGTGAAGATCTAAGGATTTTTCTAACAATTTTTTACTCGGGTATTTTCTCACCTAGGTTGAAACTAGAATTGTCTATGTCATTTAAGCTCGCATAGAATTCATCAAATATCTCATTCTCTTTCATCCTAATCTTTTCAAACATAGTGGTCAACATCTGCAATTTAGAATTTTTAACAGTCAAAGTTCCCTCATATGTGGTCTGTAGAATATCTCAAACCTTTTTGGCTATCTCACATAGTAACACTTGTCTAAACTCTTCCGGAGAAACTGTCATAAGTAAGGCATGTAAGGCTATTCCAGTTACACTCATCTAAGTTCGCTCTAGTCCAATTAGCAATGGGAGTAGAGATTATTTCATTATTAACCATAGAACTGGGTGCAGCCCAACTATTCACAACACTTAGTCAGATACGCTCATCCATAGATTTTAAAAAAAATCTCATTCTAACCTTCCAGTAGGCATAATTATTGGCATCAAAATATGGCGGGATCATGATTCGAATTTAGACTCTGATACCAATAGAAAGTTTATTAAGTTCGACCTTACATGCGGAATTACACAATTAACAAACAACAAGTCAATTTTTAATTGTTTTTAAATGATTAGTCAATCAATTCAATTATCTTATATTGGATTGCCACAGTTTATATGGAAAAATAATAAATAACACTAATATTGTTGACGAAGAAATCCAACTAGGTAAAAACTCTAGGACCAAACCACTATAGATAATACGGATTTACAGTAAGATGCTGCCTAACCAACTTCACTAGACTTCCCGGTCTAATTCATGTAACCTACAAGATCAATTGAACCAATCACTCCCGATCTTCTGCAATTGTCTTTTCCAAGTGGAATTTCAAGAACGCCCCGTTCTTCTGCCTTTCATGCGCTTATAGTCCAACATCTCTCAACATCTAACAGCTTTTGAAATTCAATTGATAAAGTACATTCCTAAGAGTATTTAGAAAGTAGATGTTTTTGATTCAATGAATTTGATGTTTTTCCCCAATCTGTGGTTGAATAATCTCAAGAGTAAATGGATTGAATCAATAGATGAACATGCTCTTGAATCTTCAAATAATAATATGAATATGTTATAGAGAAGAGGCACAATGAACAACCACCAAATTTTATGCAAGGCATTGGGTATTTATAGTTGAAGGCAATTAGGTAGAATGGATCGTGTAAAAAGCCTTAAAATGCAAATTAGGTTTTTCCGGATAATATCGTCATTCGAGCGAGAGCTCAACGACAAGCCAACGACGTTGTCTCGCTAGAGCGAAATCCAAGCAACAGGCAGGCGACGTAACTTCTATTTTTACCGCTCAAGCAATAGTTGGACGACATGCTAGCGATATTGCTGCAACGTTTACTCTTTTGTTCCATACTCAAACCTTAGGTTTTCTAACTTACTACTTGACGCTTTGACTTTTAAAAGCTCTTTTGGTTTCAGTCATTTTGTTCACAAAATTGTCAATTACATTGAAACCTAACAACTTAAATAGGATGCATAGAATCTAGAAAAAAGACATTAATTTTGGTGATATCTTTTAGACAACAACTCTTCCTTTCATAGACTTGAGTGTAGAAAAAACTAAGAAAATGAGGAAAAATATATTAATTCAATAGGCTCCCTTTTTTCAACTGATTTAGCCCCTGTTTGAGCCAATTGGCCAAAATGTATTTTGAAATAGTGTTTTGTTGAAGAATGTGTGAGGAAAAGTTTTGAATTTACGTGCAAAATTATTCTATGGAAAAACATGCGTTAAATATGAATTTTTGAAAAATTGGAGGACAAACATCGGCACTTATTCCCATAATATGAATAGAGTGGCACAATCTAGCTTCATTTGCTCCTTCTTCCCCAGCTATCCAAAGTTTAGTCGATTGTACTCTTTTCTTTTCTCGCTCAGTTTTTATGTGAAGATGATATTTTAATATAATGACTTTGATTGCTTTCAAGAATATAAATAAAAATAAAAATCCTATAATACACTATGTATATCTATCTCTAAACAGAAAATTTACTGTTCTTATGAAAAATAATTTTATATTTTTGAATAAATAATCAAACTGATATTGACTGTGTATCTTGCTGCTAAAAAAGTAAAAAAGCTGCCCTCCAGATAACAAGTTACTTTTAAGCCTATTTTGATCATTTCTCTAATTTTCTGAAAGTAGTTTTAGAGGAAATATCGTGTACTAGAATTAAAAGCTATCACAAACAAGCCCTGAATCGGAGATGGACTTACTTTACATCCTTCGATCCCAAACTGAAATAACTTAATCCCATTCGACTTGAGAAACTCCATGTTGGGCACCGGATAAGGCTCAGGACACAAACATCTACACGCATACAAACGTAAATCGTCAATTATCATACGCGTGCATCAAAAAATGAAGAAAAAAACTAATATGGATGGTATATATGGTGTTGAATGACTTACATGATTGAGCTAAGATTGAGTGATTGAAGAAAT
Source organism: Fraxinus sp. 1973-6204 (assembly GCA_903798365.1). NCBI lineage: Eukaryota > Viridiplantae > Streptophyta > Magnoliopsida > Lamiales > Oleaceae > Fraxinus > Fraxinus sp. 1973-6204. Next base: position 8,506 of record CAIGRR010387324.1, read on the forward strand.
GAAAAATTAGCTGAGTCTGGAAAACCAGACCTGAAAATGCCATTATCAACCATGGTAAAGTTGAGAGGTGGAAGAAGTAGCTCATCTTCTTCACAATTGTGACCGGAAAATGACAGCTGCAGCGGCGGCGGAAACATCACCGCCACTTCTATGGTTCTGCACATGTCACTGTCATTGGTTTCTTCATTTCTATCAAATTTCGTCATCAAGATTTATTTAAGTGTCGCCTTTTTCTATGTGGGATTTCAAATTCAGTTGGTGTATGTATAGAATCGAAGATTTTTGTTGATGGCAAATTCAACAACTTTTTGGTGTGTTGACAGTCATTTATAGAGGAGTTTTGACGTGGGATTTAGATGGTTGAAAAAAATTAAATACTTGTTTTTAATTTATATTAGTAAAAATTTACTTGCAATTAAACTTTTTAAGCTTATGCACTCCATCGATTGGCTGCAAGGTGACGGATTTTCTCTTTTTAGAAGTCTTTGCAATCAGGTCTTCTTGGCTAAATGGATTATAGCATCAAATCGTCAACAACTTGTTTCAATTGGGGAATTCAATTAATTTTAGATTAAATATTTTTTTACANTAGTAAAAATTTACTTGCAATTAAACTTTTTAAGCTTATGCACTCCATCGATTGGCTGCAAGGTGACGGATTTTCTCTTTTTAGAAGTCTTTGCAATCAGGTCTTCTTGGCTAAATGGATTATAGCATCAAATCGTCAACAACTTGTTTCAATTGGGGAATTCAATTAATTTTAGATTAAATATTTTTTTACAATATATGCATGAATAGATAATTTCTCTCCTCTTGAAAAGTACGATAATATGCTTTTTCAAATGTAAAATTGAATATTTAAAAAAGCAACTCTTTACTTGCAAGCATTCTTAAATTCGTTCAGACTCTTTAATGTAATTGAGTTCGATCTCGAATCTTGACTTTTCAAATGTAAAATTGAATATTTAAAAAAACAACTCTTTACTTGCAAGCATTCTCAAATTCGTTCAGACTCTTTCAACGTAATTGAGTTCGATCTCGAATCTTGACTTCTCCAACTCAATTCTAAAGCCAAAACTTGGTTGTCATAAATTAATAACTGGGAGTAGTTGGTCAAATAAATAATTGATAGCACAATATGGGCATATAAGAAAAGTAAAATTGTATTTTAATGTGTAGTATAACAGTTCAGAAGGGGATAAAGAGCAGATTCTATGGAATATGCGGTGGGAAGTGCCTTTTCACGTCACAAGACCAAATGATTTAAGGTGACCGAGATTGTACCACTTTGACGGGTGTCTTTCTTCATTATTTTTCACATTTTTTGTTTAAATCTAGAATGTGGTAACTCATCTAGCTTGGTGCTTTGAGTAATTTAAGCTCGTGCATGAAATCGAGTTCAGGATCAAGTTGAATTTTATTTTCGATCAGGCCAAAAAGGAATATTGATACAAAAATAGAATGACTCAATTAAATAAGTCTTTCACATGTAAGCTTGAATGGGTAGTGCTACTCATCCAGGGACTTAAATCCCCACTAGAAAATAGGTACACGTGGCAAGGTATATTCTTTTGATAAAAAGTGACAATTATCTTTCCGTT
>CAIGRR010387383.1:0-16809 GCA_903798365.1 Fraxinus sp. 1973-6204
GGTACATGCACTCTAAATAGGCTATATTTACATGCTCATATACAAAATTTAACATCTTACTGAGAAATACACCACTATAATGTAGATTTATGGTGAAATAACTGAAATTTTCCCCTAAAGAAAAAAAAAAAAGAAAAAACCATAACACCAAACCTTAATTGAATGAAATGAATGCAAAAACAGCGCGAATAGATATTACAAAATTTTGATTCCTACTCAATAACATGCTTAAAATTATAGAAATATGCACTATATGATCACACTTCACAACCCATCGTGAAGCAAACATGTCTACAAACAAAGATTTTGAAAAAAAAAATTAAAAACTTATTGTATACAGGTTCGGGAAGATGGCCTCATATGTGACATGCAAAATCTACTGAGATTTCATCAAATTGTTAGTTATTTTCGTTCGACATTGTAGTAAATGAATGTTGGGGTTCGTACCGTGAAGAAGAATGAAGATGGAGTGAGATTAAAACTGACCAAATGATTTTTAAAAGGGGAAAATAAAATTAGACGAAAATGTCCATATTTAAATTGGTCAGAATTTGTCTTTTTCCATTTTTGAGGTCAACTGACGGTGGAATTAACGTTTTTCGTCATTTTGGACTGCATCTGTTAATTTCTCAAAGGTTCGTGTGATGGCACAAACTGAAGGTTGATGTAAAGTCCAAAAAAAACGAAAAGGTTTGGAACTGTGACTGTAATTTTTATTTCACATCCCAACAATTAGAACTTAAAATCCACTCTTTAAGAACTTAAGTCGAATGTTAATACTTACCAATTGGATAACTTGACAAATGATGATATTTAATTTTTAAATTATCAACATTGTTTAAAGTAATGGATAAAGGGCCCTTTGTGGTGTATTGGTACGTGGGGCATTGTGGTTCAAATATACTCGTGCAATTCTATTCATGTGGAACTACCACATATTCAGTAGATAAATAAATTATATAGATATTAGTTCCAATGAATCTCTATGCAATATACATAAGTGAGCTCACAATGTTAAAGTTTATTAAAGAGAAGAAAGAAAAATTAAAGTGGTTCATATTTTGAAAATTTTATTTTAAATCTACGCATATCATACGCATATATCACATGCACACTACAATATAATTTGATTTTTATTCATGCCGTAAAAAGATCTTTACGTTGCACAGCTAGATGCCATATAAAGTAATATTACGAATACTCACCCTTTTTGCGGCATGCATTAAACATTGGTAATGAACGCCGTAAAAGAGATGTTACTTTTTACGAATGCTCTTTTTTACAGCGTGCATAAAACACCATAAAATGAACGTCGTAAAACAGATGTTACTTTTATGGTGTAGATGATGAACGCCGTTAATTAACTTATTACAATTTTCGTATGCGTGTTGTAAAACAGATGTTACTTATTTATTTTTTGACTATTGAATATTTAGAAGAATTCGACTGGGTAAACATAAATATCAATTGTTACGACGTGTACACTTACGAGATATAAAATCAAAAAGAAGTTTTTGGTACCGTTGTCGAGGACTATTTTTATGTAATAATTCCTACTTTTGTTTGAATTTTTCTTTTTCAATTGATCTGCTTGTTTTTCTTTATTTTATTGACAGTGAATGAAAAGAAGTAAGAGAGCAAAACTTTAATGATTGATCCCGACTTAGATGAAGCTGATATGCTTTTTGGAGATTACCTTATCATGCAACAACTTAAATAATGAGGATACAATCGATCTATCGTACTTGATATGGATGGCTTACCGGATGGATTAAATATGAAATCTATTGTTTACGAGGAGATTAGATCAATTTGTGAATATTGTGGTGCATTGCATTATACTATAAATTGCTTGTTATTGGTAACTACAGAAGAAGTGAGGAAAAGTATTTTTTATGATCCGTATAAAGAAGAAGATGATGGTGGTGATTGTAGGAGATATCATCATGCAAAAATATAAAAGGATTAAATATCAAATAATTTCAAATGAGCCAAGTAACATGCTTATGAAAGATCTCTTCATCATTAAACCCAAGGAACCAATAACTAAAGAAGAAGAACATGTAGAAATTGAGTAATTAATTATGAAGGAGCCAAACGAATTAGTGGCATTTAAAGAAGAAGGGATTAACATGCAAACTTTCGACTTCATTGATTTTGAGATTAAAGACGATGAGAAAATTGAAGTATTCTTAGTTGAGATCGAATTAAGTAATTTAGGCAAGTTATAACATATTCAAATCAGAAAAGTAATATTTTGAAAGATGTGTGAATTGTAGTGCAAATATAATATAAACAAGTTAAACAATACCTCCAAAGCATCATTCGAAGTGCCATGAAGCACATATTCAAAAGTCGAGTTTGAGACTATAAATCAAGAACTTAACACGAAGTAACCCATTTTTATAACTTTTAACTCTTTAACTTTTAATTATTGCATGACATATAAAAACTACGGTTGCACTTAACTTTTGTTTGGCAGAGATTTAGTCTAAATTTTAATCTAAGTTAAAATCAACAACTGATTTTTCAACAACACATTTTATCAATTTTTATCAAAATCTACAAAAAATCTGATTTTAATCTCTACCAAACAGGGACTTAGTATATATGCACATTTAATTATTGTTTGACTAAAAACATTTTGTTATTTTTAGGGCTGTCATTCTAAAACCAATGCTATAAAAAAAAAAAAAGAAAAAAAAAGAGCTGACCGTGATAAATAGAATTTTTTTGTGACCACGAGTTGCAACATTTTAAAAAAAATCTTTTTCTTTTCTTGATAAAAAAATCTGAAATTTTTTTTTTTTTTTTTTTTTTACTTTTCTTTCGTTTTTTCTTGATAAAAAAATAAATATAAAAAAAAATCTTGCTTATTCTTTCCTTTTTTTCTCTCAATTTTTCTTTCTTTCTTTCTTTCTTTCTTTTTCTTCTTCTTCTTCTTCTTCTTCTTCTTCTTCTTCTTCTTCTTTCTTTATGTATAAAAAAAATTATATTATTTTTTTATTTTTTTATGTCAAAGCTAGTTTACAATCATCATTCCTAATTAAATGAGCATCACGTCGCATGTGTATTTATAATTATTTTTCTTGTTCCTTTTTGAGTATAATGGAAATATTTTATAAAACGAGCAAGGAAAGAATATTGAAGGAAGATAAAAGACCAAGTGTTAAATGTGAAAAATCATATACACAACTAGTATGGCCAACCCTTCTTCAAGCCTATTTTTTTGTACACATTGAGGACAATGTGTATTTTATATTTGGGGGTGTAGTTTAGTTAGCAAGTTTATATTTACTTGTTTGTGTGATGCTTTGGAAATTTTAAAAATATCACACAAATTTTGAAATATAATTTTTTTTAGATGATTTTATATATTTTCTTATTTTATGTGTATTTTTGTGAGTTGCATAGCCTTGCCGACTATTCAAAATTATTTGAAATTTTTATATTTCATAAATTGTGAATAGGTGATGTGATTGTTTTTGCTAATTTGATACTTGTTTATGTGAGATCGCACTACGTTGAGCACAATAGGTCATGATAATTACTATGAATTTTTGGATTGGTTACATTGATAAAATAGGTTGAATGAGTTGAGGTCTTTATAAATCAAGATCATAATGTATATCACAACCACTTAACATATTGAAAGAATAAGTTTGGGATCGTTGATCCGTTGCTGGAAGTTATTTAGATATGTGTTGATTATGTGCATGTGTGAGTATTAGTGTTGAATGTTTTTGGCTAATAAGTAGAGATTAGGTGGTAAACATCTACTAAGGGCTTGATTTCAATTACTTATCCCAAAAAAATAAAAGGTATTGCACTAGCCGGACACGTAGAAAAAAGTTAGCTACACTGTTGTGTGAAACTAGTATTGAGTAATCTGGTCTTATTCATCACTAATGTTTAGGAGACGATTTACTGAAAAAGAAGACTACCTGTAATGTAGTTTGAAAACTAGCTTCGCAAATCAAATAAAAGATCTCAAAAATAGAAAAATTGGCACAATGAAAAACAAAGAAAATAAAAAACACAAAAGTGTATTAAGGCAGTAGCAACATAATTATAAGCACTGTTTCTGTTCGGCAAAGAATTGGACATTTAATTTGGAATTTAGACTTTTGGTGAGTGTTATTATCCTAGCTGAAGCTTGAAGGTTGAAATATTCAAACTTAATAAGAATCGTCACGTATTAAGATGGCGACTTTCATTGGTGAAACTCAACCAAACTTGAGTGGAAAAGGAAAAGAAAGTTGTGTAATCAACCTAAGAATATACCACATGGTATGTGATTGAAAAACAAGTTTGGGGGTGTGCATTCCCAAGAAAGTAATGAAATATTTGAATATCAAGGGTCAGAGAATAACTAATTTTGAAATTCATGATAATTTGATTGATTATGCACACAGTATCGATCAAGCATTGAAAAAGTAAAGAATTAGTTTTAGTTGCATTACTTAAGATTTTTTTGTGAAGTATCAATACTTTATGATGGTTTGGCAAAGTTATCTAATACATTTATATTTTTGTTTGTTTGTTGGTGTATTTAGTAGATAGTCTTGCTCGGGAAGAACAATAGTTTAAGTTTGAGGATATTTGATAAATGCATTTTATGCACTTATTAAGCTTTCTATTCTTATTCATTTATATATAAATTGAGCGAAAATTTACTTGATTTGTGTAAATTATGTTAATTGTAGAGAAATTCCAAATTAGATACAATTTATATGAAAAGAGAATATTTGGAGCTTAATTGTAGTTGATTTAAAGCAATTGAAGATTAACTGGATTATAAGAGATCAATTAGAAGGATTAATGGAACATTCAGTAAAAGAATTATAAGTTTCGGGAGTTAAATTCAAAGTTTGAAAAGTTTGGGACTAAATTACAAAGTCTACAACTTGCATTATGTCAATTATTAATGATTTTAGAATGAAGATGACTTAATTACAATATTAGAAGATGAAGGACTCAAGTCACACGAGAAAATGAATTCAATTGGAAAAAGGGATTTGTTTCATTTTTCTTTTCAAACTCTTTGATGGAATTCAATTTGAACAATAATTTTGCCTAAATCTTGTTTTATAAATACATACCATAGTCCAACAATTAAAGGGGACTTGCAGGATTTCATTAGACACAAAAATTCAAGCCGGGAATTGTGGAGTTTCAGTATACACATATATTCAAGCCAAGACTCGGATGATTCATTATACATATATTATTCAAGCTAAAAGGTGGAAATAATCAAGAAGCTAAGGTTTCAAGATTTTACCAGAAGAACACATAATTTTGGTGTAAGAACTTCATATTTTCCCCCTTTTTTCCTTAAAACCCGGTGATGTACTTTAATTCTTTCTTGTTTTATTATTCTATCATGATGTGTAATTAATTATTTAGTTACGATGAATAATTGTAACTTAGTTTTGAACCTTAATTTTAATTAAAAAAATTTAGATCTCCAATTGATTTTATGAATTATTTTTACTTCTATTCTTAATACGGGATTAATAGGCCACTAATTCATTAATTTTGTGAACGATAATTATATACAGATGCGGATTATTTGTTTAGATCACATAATAAAAGTCGAGAACTAGTATAAAAGGGTAGAGATAATTTTCTAGTTAATGCAGCCGTTATATGAATTCTTAGAGATTTAATGAGTTTAACTAAGGTGTATCTGGATTCACATAGAGATATGAAATTGATTTAATTAAATAGAATCATTTTGAATTTGAGATATGTAAATTGAATACATTAAAAGAATTCGACCTGGTACACATAATCAATTGTTATAGAATTTGGTAATTGAGATTAAACGGATAGCTATGGTGAACTCATAAATCTTAACACTTAAATCATTATAAAAAAAATATCTTCTATTATTTTTTAATATTTAAAATAGAAAATCACAAAAAGAAAACAAATACTTTCTTTTTGTCTTCAATCAAATTGAAGTTAAGAATAATATAACCAACGATTAGACAGTAATCTTATGGGAACGATATCCAAACTCTAAGGTCCACTCTATTACTTTATGATCCGTACATTTGTGGGATATAAAATCAACAACAACATTAAATGGTATTTTTAAATTTTCGTAATGAATATGATTACATTGAATTATATAGATAACATCATTACGGTCTTTTGAAAAATAATTAACAAAATGAAAAATTGAATATTCTCAATTATGTTTAATTATGTTTCTGAACTTGTTGTATTTTTAAAATAATGAACGAGGGTTGATGACTATTTTACATTAGTCGGTATCAGAGACTGATTACTCCTATGAGTATGTTGCCAAGGAAATGTGAGAACCATTGGGCACTACATTTGATGTAGATCGAATAATAATTATTGTTGGCTTAGCAAAGGGGATCTAAATCTCCTTCAAATTCTAGAATGAATTTTCCCCACACATGGGAGAATAAGGCATCCCACATATGAAAATAATCAGCTATTTAGGTAGTTTTAGGATTTTTTTTATTATTATTATATGATAATATAAGTTTTTTCCCCTTTGAATTAAGGTTTTTCTTATGACAGTTTTTCAATTATTATCTTAGGTGGTATTTTAATTATTTCATTATGAAATATGATTCTATTGCATTCACTTCTTTTGAAAGATGAGATTTAATGACATGAAAAGCTGATTATTTTCAATTATGTGACTTAATTCTCAATACTACTGAACAATCAACGAATGTTTGATGCCTAACCTTCTAGTATTCATAAATGAAATTACTAGAAAAAGAAAATTATTCGTAATTCATTTTCTAATGCTTCTATATGTGTCATTCTACGTCAACCTCCTTAGAAATATCATATCAAATTACCATCTTTCACATTGGACAACCTACTACAAATCATAAAGGATGTTAACTGAGCAACCAAACTTACATAAAACAAATTTCTATGCAACTTTAAAACAAAGTAAAGTTCAATAACTAACACAAAACTTCGTTGTTTCGTTTCACAATATGTTTAAGAAATTTCTTAAAAGAATTCAAAATTTTGTACAACACAAACAAAAACAGGGTTCTGCATCAGGCCTGTTTTTAGGAGAGAAACAAATATGGTTGCTTTTTTGGAAAATTAGCAAAATGGTCACTTTGATATGTTAAATTCCAATTTTACCATTTCTTAGGTAAAACACATGTTTTCACGGCATTTTGGGTGTGCGCTAACAAATTGTCCTGAAAGAGATGATATCGTCCAAAAGTTCGCATAAGATACAAATTTTTTCTCTAGAGTTCGGAAATGTGCTAGACAATTATGAATACGAACTATCTTCAAGGAACGAACTATCTTCAAGGACGTAACATCGTGTACAAGTTGGCATGAGACAAAAGTTTTGTTGACAATTTGAAAGTGAGCTAGATACTTGGGAACTATCCCCGAACAACAGAAAAGCTGGCATATTTTTGCCTAAAAGAAAATTGAATCATGCTATGAGTACAAGAATTTTTCACAGAAAGCATAAAAGAATTTGAAATGAAGGGAAATGATCGAAAGATTGGAGGAGGGAAAATACACACACGGACAAGATTGATGCATTTCAAATTTGTGGCAAAAATTCCTGTACTTGAGGAATTTTTCAAAGAATTTAGGAAGAGTGAAAAAAAAGAGAAAATGAGTAATTGGATTATGAAAAATTGTTAAATGTCTCATGTCGAATCTGACACGAATAAGAAAAAACAGACTTTTCATATTACCACTGATTATTAGAAGCATTTTTGTTAGTTTCATTTTCATTATTTTTAATATTGGTAGTAAATGGTCAATTATTAAGATGTGTATTTTTTGCGATTATATTTTATGAAAAATAATTTTTCAAATAATATGAAGTTAAAAGGTAAGAAAAATTATTTGTCCATATCATATTATTGAAGAAATATGTAATTGAAAATAAATTTTAAAGAATCTCTACAAATGAGAGTTCAAATAGATATTTGACAATGACCATTTGTTAATATTCGGCATAAAAAGATATGATTTGTACGAACAGAAATAGTTCTATAATCAAAAATATCATTTCTTCGTGGGTAAAGCAAAAGAATCTCATCCCACGACCATCAACATTCATAAACGTGGTGGTACAATGAGTTCTGATTCTTCTATTTTTTTTTTTTTTTTTTTATATATAATATAAGTAAAAAGGTATACATTTGTTCCTTTCGGAATCCAAATTTTTTATTGCTTGTAAAAGGTTCTAGTGTATGTCTCAAATTGTTCCAGAGGGATCCATAGCATTGCCACATGTTTGTTGAATTATTTTTTGGTACTAAAAAGTAAAATAGAAAAGTTACCATTGTACTTTCTTTATTTTCTATGATAATATGTCCACCAACATTTGAAATTTCCTATGAAAATTAAAAATCTTTTCCTTTTCTGTGTGTAGGTTTTTAGGGGTGTTTTCTAATCTATAATTAGAGGCAGGAAGGGCATATTTGGCAAGATTCTATTTTTGCTTCTAAGGAATTTACTTTAAAATTCTCCTCCAAAAAACTCTTCTAGGTAGACAAAACATTCTTCAAAAATTATCGAAACAAGCTTAAAAATATTTCTTAAATTCATAATCAACTTTTAACTTTTTAAGAGTCTGTTTGGTAGAGATTAAAATCGGATGAAAATTGAAAAACTAGTCGGTATTATTGACTTTTATCAGACGAGTGGGATCCAATAACGATTATATTTTCAATTTTAATTAGATTTTAATCGGTACCAAACGGGCTCTAAAAGTTTTAAATTCCTATTTTAGAGAACGAGGTGAGCCCATGGGTAAAATGATTTTGTTTGTGGCATTCAAAGCATCACACAATTCCCACTTCCGACCGTATATGCCCTTTCACAAGATAGCTTTGGCATAGTTTCTTGTTCTTTTTATGGAACACGTTTCGATATGCAACATTCAAGTTTAAGAATTTAAAAAAGAAGTCTCATTTGTTGTGGTATAGTAAACAGCAGCTTTAATTTTTCTTTTTCTCCTTTTTAACAACATATTTGAATTGATTTGGTCATGGAATCTTGAGCTTACTTTCACAAATAAAAGGAGCTTGTAATCTTTTTATCTTATCTTATTTTATTATTATTATTATTTATTTTTTAAAATTGAACTCTCCAAACTTTTATTTTTGGTGCATGCTGGGCTCTGTTGTAATATTATTCAAACATATAATGAAAAGTGATTTGTAGTGATCAAAGTTTAATGTGAAAATATCACGCAAGTGCGAAAACATTCCAAGGAAAAAATTGGAGATGGACAGAAAATTAGGCTAATCAATTGCCCAACCTCATTAACGGTATACCGTAGCCAAAAGGCTACACTAGGCTTTCCCTCGAATTTGTACTAGGCGATCACCCAGTTCAAAAGTCGTGAGTGTTGCATTTGAATTCTTGATGGCGTTTGATAGTTTTGACACCCATTCGTGAATATACATACTTATATCCAAATCAAATATCAAAATCCCAATTTCTTAAAGTGTTTTTTAAGTTCCAATTCAATTTTCATATTGCTTGATTTGAATTTGGATTCAAGGTTTGTTTACTCCTGCAAACTATTAGTCATTAAAGCATTTAAGCACTCATTCCGATGGCAACAAATATTATTTGAGGATAACAATCTTATATCGTGTTCTAACCTTTCCAACCATGGATCAAGCCAAAAAAATCCAATAAGAATTCTAAGAAGAGGAAATTCTCAAACTCCAATAAAGACAACAAAGATAACAAAAACTAGAAAAATCCAAGATCTCTTGTTATGTGTGTGGCATACCTGGACATTATGCCTAGGAGTGTAGCATCACAAACAATCAAAAAGAAGAAGTTAAAGTGAAACAAAATTGTTGCTATGTGAGCATTGTCGACACGGTCAAAGGAAAAGTTCAAGGATGACAATATGATACTTGTGCTACCATACATATTTGCTATGATAGATATCTCTCCAAAACTTATCAAAAGGTTTATAATGAACACATTCAAATGGGTAATGAATTTCAATACAAGGTTGTTCACAAGTAAGCTTATATTTACAATTTACATCCGGCAATAAGATCACATTGATAAATATTTTACATGTATCAGATATGAACAGAAATCTTGTAAGTGGGGATTGTTAGAAAAATCGGGAATCAAGTCTACATATGAGTTGGGAAAACTTGTACTATCCAAAAATGATGTATTTATTGGCAAAGGCTATTCGAGTGATAGAATGACCAAACTTTGTACTATTAGTTAATAATAAATCATTGAATTATGTTGTTGAGTCTATTTTCTTATGGCCTGATATGTTAGGACATATTGATTATTGTATTTCAAAAAGAATGATAAAATCGAAATAATTTTATGTGAAAACATAGAACATAATAAATGTGAATTATGTGTTAAGTTTAAAATGATTAAGAATCATTTTCATAATGTTGAAAGGGCCTCTAATTTATTAGACTTGGTTCAATTTGATATATGTGAATTACATGGAATATTAACTAGAGTATTTCATAACATTCATATATGATCATTCTAGATTTTGTTACATATACTTGATGAATCATAAGGATGAAACCTTAAATATGTTTAAGATATACAAAGTCAAAGTAGAAAAAAAATTAAATAGAAAGATTGAAATTATTAAAAGTGATGGAGAAGGTGAATACTTTTTTACTGGAATTTATTTTTTTGTGAACAACATGACATATTTACATTAATGTAATGTACTTAGAAAACCTGAACAAAATGGTTTGATTGATAGAAATAACATGTCGCTAGTTGAAATGATAAATGCTTTATTTTTAAGTGCTAAGTTGCCATTTAATTTATGGGGTGAATGATTTTTAAGTGCTTGTCACAAAGCTAATAGNCCTACACCTAAACAAAATGGTTTGGCTGAAAGAAAAAATAGAACTTTAGTTGATATGATTAATGTTATGGTAATGTATGCTAAGTTGCCATTTAATTTATGGGGTGAATGATTTTTAAGTGCTTGTCACAAAGCTAATAGGATTCCTATAAGTTTTATCCCTATGAATTGTGTAAAGGTAGAAAACCAAACATTGGTTATTTCAAAGTGTGAGGATGTCTTACTTATTGCAACAATACAGATTCTAAAACGACTAAGTCATATCATAAAGGGATCAACTGCTTTTGTAGGATATGCTCAAAACAACAAGGCATATAGTTTATTAAACTTGAAAACCAATGCCATAATTGAATCTCGAGACGTAGAGTCTTTGAGAATTTGTGATATTTCAAATAATAATTCAAGTGGAGATTCTTACTTCTGCAAGATCACAAGTAGAAACATCTTTCGAGGATGTTGAAATAAGTGAACTTCGTAGAAGCAAAAAAAGCTTGAAAGGAGAGAGGGCTAGGACTAGATGAATCTAATTCTCAAATTATTTTCTTCTATTTGGTTGAGGGAAATGAGAAGAGCGTCACAAGACTACTCCGTACGTTCTTAAAGTAGAAACCAATGCTAAAACTTATCGAGAAATAATATCATCTAGAGATATTACCTTTTGGAAAGATGCTATAAATGTTAAAATTGATTCAATAATGTTAAAAAATACTTGAAAATTTATCGATTTATCAAAACCTATATGTTGTAAATGAGTATTTAGAAGGAAGTACAATACATACAATAATCTTAATACCTTTAAAACTAGGTTAGTGGCCAAACGGTATTGACAAAAGGAACGAATATATTATTTTGACATGTACGCACCAATTGGATGAATAAAATCAGTTATGATTTTATTTTCTTTACCTTCTATTTATGATTTGCATATGCATCAAATTGATATTAAGACGACATTTTTAAAAGGGGATCTTGATGAGAAAGTTTATATAGAACAATCGGAAGGTTTTGTTCTACTCGACATAGAATTTGCAATTAGTAAACTTAGTAGATTTACTTTCAATACAAGTGAAGAACATTGGAAGGCTATTGAGAGGCTTCTTGGTTATTTGATGAAGAACAACGATCTATGTCTTCAATATTCTAAATTTACGACAATTCTAGAAGGATTTATCGATACTAGTTGGATATCTAGTGTAGATGAAAATAATTCCACCTCAGATTGGATGTTTACTCTTGGAGGAGGTGTTGTTTCTTGGAAACCCAGGAAACAAATGTATATTACACACTCAAACATGGAATCCAAAATCATGGCATTGACTGAAACTAAAAAAGAAGTTGAATGACTTACAGATTTAATATATGAGATCCCATTGGGAGAGATGAACAATTCTTCTATATCTATGAGCAATTCTTCTATAATCAAGCGACTTTAGCTAGAATATAAAATGAAGTGTGTTGATGTTGAAATTTGTATAGACAAATAGTCAAGCCAACTTAATGGAAAGTAAAGTTTTATTGATGATGAAGGATTATAATATTTCTTTTTACAACAACAGTTATGGTTGTTTTTCCTTTNAAATTTGTATAGACAAATAGTCAAGCCAACTTAATGGAAAGTAAAGTTTTATTGATGATGAAGGATTATAATATTTCTTTTTACAACAACAGTTATGGTTGTTTTTCCTTTGCATAGGAGATATTTGAAATATGATTAAGAAGTATAAAGAAATGATGTTATGTATCCCCACCCCCTCTCCTTTTGGCTTCCATTTCCTATTTATAGTAGGAAATGTACATGCACTCTGCCTTCCGTGTCTTGTCAACCATAATTCCGAGTCGAGAAAGTACATTTGTTGGTCTAATTGGATTGGCTGGCAAGCTCGGGTTGTCGGGTTGTCAAATCATTATGGGTTAATCCTGCAGGTGGTCCCTAGTAATTAATGAATTACTTAGGGAAGAGAGCTTAGTCACTTGATTGGTGGATTATGTGGGCACTGACAGAACTTTACATATGCTAACTTAGCGGAGGGATTGACCGTAACACAATCGACCTCGGAGGTCGGACACCAACACTTACCCCCCAGGCCAGTGCTAACTTAGCGGAGGGATTGACCGTAACACGTACAATTCCCAACCTTTGTAATCATTTCAATAAATGTTTAGGGGCATGTGTCACTTCGTAACTTGTGCGTGAGTTGTAAGGCACAATGGGTTCCTTCTCCCAGATCTTTAAATGAAACGGTTTCAATTGAATTCAGCCGTTTATTCATTTTTTATTTTTTATTTGGACGGTCTAAATTCTATCATTTAACATTCCCTCCTTCAAATGACTTTTCCCTTCTTCATTTCTCACATTTCCATATCGAATCTCCAGACTTTTTCTCTCTAGAAAAAATTACTCCCCATCTATTTTTCTGAGTGAGGTGACTCCGTCCAGGTATTCCCTTTCTCCAAGAATACCTTTCATTATCTCTGCGCTTTATATATATTTTTCCTAGATTTTTATATGAGTTCAGACGATTGTCGAGTACAGTCTTAAGAAAATCAACAGGAAAAAACTGTATTTTCTTCGTCCACTCTGTCTATTAACACTTCTTTCGCTAGTTTAGATTGTTTAGAAGTATTAACTCCCATCACTATAACTTATGTTTATCCACAACCATCCAACTCCCCCAATAGTATGGAACAACGACGAAAAATTAGAGAGGAGAGGTCATAAGAGGGTAACAAAGATAGGAATCAGGAATGGGGAGCAGATTCCTATAGGTCGGTGATTACAGAGGATGCATTAGCTAGTATAAGAGCTAAGTACAACATACCTAATACTGTAGAACTAGTGATTCCATCCTCTTTCGACCGAGCTAACACTCCTCCATCAGGATGTGTAGCCCTCAACTCGAAAATTCTTCAAGCTCGGTTTAGACTTCCTTCCCAAAGATCATTCACCAATTCTTCTCTTCGTGGGGGAATAGCCCCTACCCAAATTTGTCCAAACTGGTGGAGAACCGTGATTGAGACCTTAATTCTGTGGAAGCAGTTAGATCACTCGAGCTAAAAGTGTCCCAGTTCAACTCTTTGTTTACTTTTAAAGATGATGGGAAGAACACGGGATGGTGGTATACTAGAGTCAGACCTAGGACCGGGGGGGGGGGGCATTAGTTTTAGACACTCGTTCCTCAATTAAAGGATGGAATGAGGAGTTCTTCTTCACCATGGGGGACTGGCAGTTCCATCCTGTCGAAGTGGATAGAGAGGACATAATTTCCACTCTTTATCATTCTTTCTGTAAGTAGTAACTGCTTTTGTTTCTGATTCAGGTCTTTCATATTAAAATTATTCTTCTAACCTTTCTTTGCCCTTTTTGTAATTTATAGACCTTGCCATCTGAGCTCGGTTATCCAAGGCAAGCTGATTCCATCCGAGCTCTCTCCAATAAGCAGAGGTCTTGCAAGTTTTTAATTTCAGACGCAAAGTTGTTCCAGGTGGGCTTACTTCAGACACTACCGTCGACTTCAACATCTAGCCGTCCTGCTACTTCTGCTCCCACTTCTTCTCTTAATTCAATTCTATACTGACTTTATTATTATACTATTTCTTTTTACTTAGAACTTTTGGAACTAACATTTTTATCAATTCCTGTCCCTGGCCAAAATACAAATATGCTAAATTTTCGAGCAGCAAAGGCGGCTGCAGTGGCTAAGGTAAAAAGAAAGGTTGCTGATATTGAGGTCACTGACCGACTTGAAGAGGTCAATTCGAAATCTGAAGCGGAACAGCCATTGAAAAAGTACCATTCTACGGAACGACCAGCTATGCCAACCCCCCAGCTCCCTCAAGTTCTCCTCAGCCAATTCCTTTCGTAATTCCTACCATGGCCACAGCCTCTTCTTCGAGGTCCTAGGAGCGATGCCTTGATCTGAAGAGACCAAATGTAGAGGGTTTGGTGGGGCAACAACCTGAAATTTTATTGGATTTCCTCCGAGCTCTCTTTGTTTTTAGCTTCTAGGTCCGCGATACGTTTCTTTAAGGCACTTATTTTAGGTTCT
The DNA here is from genome assembly GCA_903798365.1 of Fraxinus sp. 1973-6204. Lineage (NCBI taxonomy): Eukaryota > Viridiplantae > Streptophyta > Magnoliopsida > Lamiales > Oleaceae > Fraxinus > Fraxinus sp. 1973-6204. The sequence goes on from CAIGRR010387383.1 coordinate 14,914, forward strand.
GGTAGTTCTACTGAGCATCTAGCATAGGATTTTTCATGCCTGCTCGGAGGTGTGAGGGAATGTTGAGAGCCCAATCTATTGAACACACTGTTAGTTCTCCTTGCAGTCGGTCTTACGGTTATGGGAGAACTTCTGATTTCTTTTGTTCGACTTTTGGAAGATTTTCCTCCTGAGAACCAGAGGGTCCTTCTAGTCGGAGGTCATCTAGCTTTTTTCCTTTGTGGGGATTCAACCTTGGTATTTTGTGGTAGGGGCGGGAGCTTGATTTTGCACCAGCCTGTTGACAACATTCGCCAATTTTTCCATGGCTTCTCTCATTGCGATCATCTAAGGATCGATAGTATCTGTTTGACCTCGTCCTCACCTTGTACTTTGTGGATGGCTGGTATGTTCAGGATAAGTATGGGATTGATTCCCAAATGCTGACGATTCATCCATCATAATATTTCCTTCGTGAATTTCATGGAGAAATGATTATTTTTTCAAGTCGGAGACCCTCCTTCTGGCGCCAATCTATTGACGTTGAAATTTGTATAGACAAATAATCAAGCTAACTTAATGGAAAGTAAAGTTTTATTAATGATGAAGGATTATAATATTTCTTTTTACAACAACAGTCATGGTTGTTTTTCCTTTACATAGGAGATATTTGAAATATGATTAAGAAGTATAAAGAAATGTTGTTATGTATCCCCCCCCCCCCTCTCTTTTGGCTTCCATTTCCTATTTATAGTAGGAAATGTACATGCACTCTGCCTTCCGTGTCTTGTCAACCGTAATTTCGAGCTAAGAAAGTACATTTGTTGGTCTAATTGGATTAACTGGCAAACTCGGGTTGTCAGATCATTATGGGTTAATCCTGTAGGTGATTCCTAGTAATTAATGAATTACTTAGGAAATAGAGCTTAGTCACTTGATTGGTGGATTATGTGGGCGCTGCCGTCAGAACTTTACATATCCATTTAGCTGATTTGAAATCTCCATATCTCGTTAGTGATATTCAATTATTATGTTTCCTTCAATCTCGATAAACTATACAAACTTCTCGCGCAAGCAAAACAATAGCCGATCTGACCTCAATAACTGACCTCAGATGCTAACAACCGAACCGACCTCACATAAGGACCTATTCTTCTTCTGTAGCAATCCGAACTTAATCGACCTCGGAGGTCGGACACCAACAAAGTGTATAATGGTAAGTCTAGACATATGAGCCTAAGGCATGACTATGTAAGGTCAATGGAGAATTTGACTGATTCGCTTACTAAACTGCTCACAAGGGAATTAGTGTTTACAATAACTAGTAGGATGTGGTTGAAATTTCATAATTAAATTCACTAATGACGGTAACCCCACCTAACTACACTAACAAGTATACATTGGGTTCAAAGGGTAACAATAAAGTCATTCGATAAGTGGATAATTTCAATGCTTAATCTTTTGATCTTATCCTAAGTTATAAGTATTGGTTGTCATGAATAGGAAGATTGTGTTTTTATAACTCTTAATAAAGCTCAGATTGTTGGATCATGTACCTCTAAAAATGAAAAAGATATTACAAGAACTTTACACATATGAACTTTTAGGTGGTACTGCTTCAATAGAGAGTTGAAATGTATCTCTTAAAAGTTCATGAATAGGATGAGCTCAAGGATATAAGCTATAAACAAGAATGCGTAGAACTTGGGACACATAATGCTTATGTGTGTAATTTCTCCGGTATCATCACAAGGAATTGTGAAGTATAATACACCAATTGCACCAAGAATAACCGAGCTCAGTCTCCAAATCGACAGCCACAATCCTTAAACCACCACAAACCACCACTCCCAATTTGGTTGCTCCAACCAACTTAATAACCCACCAAGAGTTTTGAGATGAGAAAGATAAAGCCAA